>JAAXNX010001214.1:0-19221 GCA_036491905.1 Folsomia manolachei
CTGCCTCCACTACCATTGCTGCCTCCACTACTGCCTCCATTACCATTGCTGCCTCCACTACTGCCTCCACTACTGCCTCCACTACTGCCTCCATTACCATTACGCCACTGGAAGAGTGGCAGTACGCCACTGCCACTCTTCCAGCCACGCCGTCAATTAAGTTTGTTTGGTTAGGTTAGGTTAGGTTAGGTTAGGTATATTTGGAGGCAGTAGTGGAGGCAGTAGTGGAGGCAGCAATAGTAATGGAGGCAGTAGTGGAGGCAGTAGTGGAGGCAGCAATGGTGCGGACTCTGCCTTACTCCAACCTTAATTACGTGACAAGAATTGACTGATACAGCAGGGTGCATTGTATCAAAATGATAGATCATTCATGTGCCGTACATGGTTGATTGATTGGTGAAAAACAATGTTTCATTCATGTTGCGTGTAAATCGTGGGGAGAAACAAGTGGGAGTTTGTAAATTGCCGATAAGTTATAAATTATGATTGGTCTTGTAAAATATTTATTGTAAAAGTAAATTGCGCACGGTGGGAAGTATTTCTTTTGGTCATTACAGTATTTTCGGGCTCATCTTGCAATTGAATTGATGAATACTTATGTACCGGCTTGCTGTCTATTGTATAATGGTAGGGAAAGTATTTTATAATTTGATTGTATTTTATCATTGGTCTTAATCCAATGTTATCGGGATGTATCCTTTCAATTCAGTTAAATAAAACTGAAATATTTTCGGTTTGACTTGCTGTTTGTGATTGCGAAAGGAAAAGGAAGCATCGCGTAATAAATTATGAATTTATGAAAGGCGGATTACGTTATAAAAGTTTGAAGAAACAATAATTTGGCTTGCGCATTGTAATTGGTTTAACATATTGATGCTGCGCATATTTTGTAGTGTTAATTGCATAAAGTTACATCCGATTCTGTTATGATAGTGATTAGGTCGTCTGCCCGACCTTTCTTGGCGTCATGTCATTACACCATTTTACCACACCACTGCACCGTCCAGCTGCACAGTTTCAGTTTTACTTTTTAAAGTGAAACAGGATGTCAGACAGGTTTCAGGAATGCTGCCTTTTTATGGAATTTAATAATCACGTTTTTATCCGTCTTCCGTCCTTTTGTGATGGTGATAGATATTTGTGTATTACATATTAAATTACACTTCCACATCGGGAATGAAAAATTCCTTTGCTTTGACCATTAAGGTCATGCCAAGAAAACGATGCTGTTACTTTGAATCTTAATGTGACTTAATTCCAAAATATGTTCCTTATAACATCTACCGTGCCTAGAATCGCAATTTCGTTTTGTAGATCGATTCTGAAATCAAAGCCATAAGCCATAATAATATGCAGAAAATTGCAGCATCGCTTCATACTGAATATTACCATTTACCTAAAACGGCATCCACTTCCAGACCAACGAATAAAGTAACATACAAGCTCACGAGGAATTCATATCGGTTAAATTTATGATTATTTTTGACATTTATTTTGCTTTGCTTTTCCACATGAGGAAGAATCATAAAGAGGCAATAACATTATGGTATGGTATATCTGTATTACCTACTCAAACCTATCCCATACCTGAGGCGATTTACTTTTGTTTAAACAGACGCTATTGCTATTTAGTGACTCATGGAGTGTGGAGCAAAACAAAGGGATGCATGGACGAATCACGGCATTCATATTGTCATAGTCATCCTCAAATAAAACATGAAACTCCAACGTCTTTTTAGAACAAATACAATTTACATCGCAGGCATGATCACCTGTTATTGATGCATCATCGTGTTAATTTTTAACGGACTCTCCAGTTTATCAAAATGCGAGTAGAAACTTCACATTTCATTAAAATTTAACATCGCTTTTTGCATCAAACGGGCATATTCTCCCCTAAGTAATTTTTTATTTTCAAGTAAGTCATTGGCTTGCTTTAATACACTTTTGCCCCAGATTTAATACAACGTCTCTGCTATAAATTCCCCGATATGAGAACTCACTAAACTATGAATTGTAAAAATTTTACTGTAATTTCCGTCTAGACGTATTCGAAACTCCACTGGCAGTTTGTTAGAGAACCCTTTCTTCTTTACGACATGGAAATATACTCTCATCCTTGGTTTGAGGGTAATAAGGAAGGAAAATGGAAATAGTCTAACTGTCACCAGTTGTGTGACAGCGCAAAGTCACACTTCACTTTGTCTAGCTTTGCAATTATTGACCAGCCAAACTGAAGAACATAGAGTGGACGAGACGAGAGAAGCAAAGTTTTAAGGTTAGCGTATGGATGGATATTTGAATAGCATAACGCATTGAATATTTTTCGACGTTTATTTCGTAGTAAAATTGCATGCACCATGGATGAATGAGTTTGCAGAAGGTTAAGAAGTAGAAGTTTATAACGATTTTCAAAGTAGAATTCATTTATTACATTAGTTTAGTTGGGAAAAGCGAGGGTGGTGAGTGGTTGTTTTCCGTTAGTGGAGAAAGCTAAAGGAGGTTAGTGGCAGTAGATGGAACTAGAGAGGACTTGCCACAAAATCAAGAAGAGGTTTGTTTAGTTGTGCCGTCTTTGTTCGTTCAGGCAAATACATTTGACGCAATTAGATCCTGATTCTACAGACTGCATACAATGAACAAAGTCATAGCGAGTTGCTTGTTTTGCTATCTTGTTACTGGTGGTGTCATAGTCGTATGTTGTCAGGTTCATTTTAATTAATACTAGTTTTTCTCGCGCACCAACCAACCAACCAACCAAGCAAGCAATACACAAATCAAATACAATCGCTAAAATACAATCACTTGACATGTTGGCAAATTACGCATTTTTGCAACTTTAATAAATGCTCAAAATAAATATGATAAAACTGGAAGAGATACAGAGGAAGTTGTTGAATCATTGACCATAACATTTGGTTTGGAATCAAACTTCTTGAGGCGGATAAACAACGGCCTTGAAAGGCCACAAATTAAATTAATTGAATGAAAAGATTATGGCATCACTCACATATTTGCATGAAGTATAATGCACCAATAAAATGGCAAAAACAAATTCATGTCTGAAACAGGAAAATAAATCTGCCAAAATCGTGATCGTCAATCCTTCCATACTCCCCAAACTTATTTAATTCATTCATTTAGAAGTGTTTTGATGCCCAATCCCACCCAATGCCTTTATAATTAAATTAATTAAACTTTTAATGAATTTTTCGCACACCAGTGAATAATTCCAAGACAAGGGCAGCATTTTCTTGTCATCATTACCATAATCGTTATATCTTGATCATGTGCATCATCTTTCGCTCGCATAAAACATACAGAGTTTTAATTTAAATCATGAGGTGTTACTAAATTTAATATTTGTTATTATTTGCTAAATTGTGCAAAATGTTTAATGTTTTGAATAATGTGGAATGGGATTAGAGTACTATATAATATTAATAACGCTATAATGCTAATTCTGCTCAACTTCTTACTTTCACTTTCTATTCCAAAGCTTATCTTATTTTAATCCTAGTAAACTAACCCCCTCACTTCCCACCCATCATTTTGCTTTCCATATGTGACATAATATGTCCTCCATGTAATGACAAATCATATCTAGTATTATTCTTCAATATGAGTATAGTGCCATCAATACCGTCTTTGTATTTTAGCTCGCTTATTTGTTTCTCCTCCCCAGTTATAATTTGAGTCAAATTCCTTTTTCTGAAGGATAATGCACGAATAACTCATACCAAAGCGTGTGCTAGTTTTTTAATCTGGCTTATGAACTAAAGATTTGACGATTTTAACATAAAGGAGTTCCAATTCTTTGTCAACTGTCTTCATCTTACTTTGCACACGACGATCAAGAGTTGAGTGCGAATATTCAGATACTGACTGATGGTAATCAGTCCCATGCTAAAATAGGCCCATTTTTAACAATACACAATACCGTCTTTTTTTGCGGCAACAAATAAGTACAACTGAAAATTTATCACGGCTTCGTTCAACCCCCGTTCATTCAGAATTTACTTGACATCTGTCCTGGCATGCCTTGCCGTTAACGGACACGAGCACAGCCTACAAAATAAGAATTTGCCAAGAAGACCAAAAATAAAATGTGACTGTTTATGTTCTGTCTGATCTGTAGAGAGCAGATCAACAAACATTTGTATTTGGCCAAAATATCTAATTCAAACAATAGCCTGCAGCTCTCTGCAGACTGACTCTGCATATTGCACTTGTTCTTTATATTTGATCGAACTCTAGGAAAATGATTCCTCGACGATCTCTACGGGTCACCTTATCTTATATTTATGCCTTTCTTTGTCATGTTTGTCTATAAAAGAATTGACTCGATTATACAGAAATGCGTCATTTGTTTGGGTAAATTCAATATGGGATTCAGTTACGGTGTTGTATCATTATATCACATTTATCTTGCATTCCATACCAGCCAACAGCAAAGTTGACATATCTGTTCTACCTCTTTTAACCGTGTGTGAGCAACATCAAGTGAAACAATTTTTTTTAAACATTTCCCATTTGCTGAGTTTGTCCTGATGCCGGATGAAAAACATGGCATACAAACAAGGATCACTTTTTCATCTTACATGTTCCCATTTTCCTGGGAGCGCTTTATGTCATATTTGAAGAAAATAACTTTACCACACCCTTGGAAGAAAAAGATGAAAGATGTTTTCTTGTCTAGTGCACTGGCACTGTTTGACACATCCCAGATAAGCAAGTGCCTTGTCGTGATCTGATCTGATGATTTTCATAGCGGTTGATGAAAAATGAATGCAAATTTCTGACAACCCATAATTTGATGACCTATGACACATTAAGAGAATTCTGTTCTCGCATTTTTATTGTTGTTTTAAATTTTTGTTGCGGAATGAAATTTGGCCTCCGGGGAGTGAAGTTGCATTTTGTATCACACCATAAAATCTCTACTGCTTTATCTGCAATAATAGTAAGTTTAAACCACGAATTTAAGCCCATTTTCGAGTACAATCCTTGCAACGTTGATAGAAATCGCTTAATGGCATAAATTAACTGAATTGCGACATGGAATGAGATTATTTTACGGATAAGTTTTGCATTGTGTAAAACACGCACTAATATGAGCCATTCGAAATTGTTAAAAATCAGGGCAATTTCAAAGAATTTTAACAGCTCGATTAAACATCTTGACACTAGAGGTAGTTTAATAGTTCTTGAGCGACAGGCAGACCAGTTGACTGAGTTTGAATGCGAATCATCAAAATATTATGAAGATCGGCATTTAGTTTGTAAACTCAGTCGTCTCTTCTCCTGCTTCGTTAGGTTGATTAAACAGCTTTGTTGTATTAAGAATTTTGAATAGAATAAATAAGTCGGATGAACGATTTTTTGCACTAACTTTGCTCGGACCTGAACTGAACATGAAAGAATTTTCCTTGATAATGGTTCATGTTGTTTCTCTTGCACTGATTAGTTGTTGGGTTTTGACAGACGAACCAGAAATTGTTCACCGTTCTCCTTGATTGAAATGAAAAATATCAGAAATAATTAATAAATCTTGTATTTTTGAGCCAGTTCTATTGCATGCTTTGCAATTTTAATCTTAATCTTGGTTCCTCTTCTTTTTATTCAGTGGGCTTTCCTGCGGTTAGTTTGCATACGGGAATTAGTGTGGACAACCTAACAGTAAAAATAAATGCTTGATAGAATCCTTGATTTGAAATTATTGCTTCTGGCGAGTGATAATTTACTGCTTCGTCATATTTAAAGATTCTTTATTGTATGGCCCTATCTCTGTTAAGTAGTTTCTTGGTATAAATTCTTAAATGTTTCGGGGATGAATTAATTAACTAATGTTTAGTGGATTTCGTTATTTGAAGGTTGTTTTAATAAGATAAACTGAGGAACGAGTAATTTTAATCCGTTGCTTCCTGCTTTAAATTCAATCCACTTACTAAGTACCCACACAAATCTCAGTAACCAACGTCTTGGTGAAAGGATCAACTACTGTTTAAATATTTTGAGTCAAAGCTTCCCCATCGATGTGCACTGTATATTCATTACCATTTAAATTTTTAATGCTACACTTTCACACTGGTGTTGTGGGCTGTTTCTCCTGGCTCATTAATTATTTGCCGTTAAGTCGGTCATATTAACATCCTAAACACGATTTGTGCGTTTTAGATGGGCCGGATTTAATCTAAGCGAAAAAGAGCTTGAAAAAGTTAAAAGACTTAAATTAAGTTGGACATTATTTTAGATCTTAGCCTTCACTTTCTGCAGAAATGATTAAATTTTGCAGCATCATATACCGACGGACGATACTCATTCAGGAAGGACATTTTTACCGTACAATACATATTGGCATTCCCCTTTTATTTGGCTGATATTGGCTAGATACGATATAATAATTAAATATAACTGCCTGGCTATTGACTTGTTACGATTGATGACCATTTGAATACGCGATTGACATGAAATAAACCGAAATACAACACATATCTTCTTACAAAGGATAAACGAATTTGACAAATGAGAAATTAAAAAGTAATCTACCATCTCGTTCAAATTATGATCCGCAGGGCAAGGAAGAAGGAGAACAAAAACTATATTCAGCAGAGGTCGTCGATTTACATTGATAGCAGAATTTCTATGATGTAACTTGCTTGTCTTATTGAATTTGGTTTTGCAATCTCTTTTTCTCAATGTTTAACTGCATTCAATTCAAACACTAAATGAATTGACATCAAGGTAAATTTTGGCATCTATCATGAGGGATGAACAGACGGGTGAGACTGTATTATAGACCCAGGCAGATTGCTAAAATAATTACAGGGAATGGATGTTGTAGTCGGATTGTTCCAACATCACTGTGTACGAGGTGAACGATTTGCTTGAAGTTGACGGGAAGATATAGAAAACTAGCTTCAAAGAAATTATTATTAAAAAGTGAA
Source organism: Folsomia manolachei (assembly GCA_036491905.1). Taxonomy (NCBI): domain Eukaryota; kingdom Metazoa; phylum Arthropoda; class Collembola; order Entomobryomorpha; family Isotomidae; genus Folsomia; species Folsomia manolachei. The sequence goes on from JAAXNX010001214.1 coordinate 6,948, forward strand.
CTGAGATTTAAATACCAATACTTGACTTGATATATACGCCCGGAATAAAAGGTTGCTTGTTTTTGCTCATCATCTTGGTGCAGGCGAGTTATTTTGCAGTTTTGGATTCTTTATGCACAAAGTTGGACTTGAAACGAAGATGATTCTTCAAGGCAAGCCAAGGTTTGCTTGCATCATTTACTTACCTCAGACAGGCATTGAGATAAACCATTCATTTTCGTAATAGCTGAGTGGGATCAAGTTGGTCGGCTGAAGAGTTTGCAGGATTGGATTGGGGGTGTTGGGCTGGTTGGTTGTTGAAGATCACAACAAGAAGACCAACCAACACTACTCGGCATAATAGTATGGTACATAGCATGCAAACTTCTTAAATAACAAAACATCCCATGGCATCATCTTCTTCGTCTACGACTGAAATTTCTTATCTTTTGCATAATAATAACACAACACAATGCAGTGATTCAAATTTGATTCAACTCTTTCTTGTGTACTACTCCTTTCTCATGGTAAGTCCGTCTTGACTTGATCTCCTGTGGTTTGCGTTATAATGCAAATGCAATGTAAATGTAATGTAATTCAATGGCCATCCATAAAGATGCAGGGACGATTCCTAGTTCACGATCTCGTGTTTTCAGCTGAGTTGATCAGTGGACTCCGACCAACCGAACGTCAAATCGAATCGGAGTTAAGTTGAAAAGATAGGGTAGCGTAATACAGTAAATTTAAAGGTAGGCAGAACTGTTGCAGATATCTGGATTCAATTTTATTTCGTTGTTTGTTACCTGTTGAATTTCACAATTGGATTCGGTGGCATGCTTTTTGTTGCGTGATTTTATTTCCTGGCATTACGAGGTGCATTGTGCTGTGCTTCATATCAAACCTACAGGACGGTAAAGCACAATCAGTTATTTAGTGACTTTTCGCCATTAAGCAGCTACTAAAACCTCTTCCTCATATTATTGTGCCTAGTTGAATTGATGGCAGTTTTGGAAAGTCATCAATTTATAGTATACCACATAGTTTGTAACTATTCGAACCAATTCAAATTTTGATCCACACGGATATCTAAATATTGTGAAGTGTATCCTTCCCAACTCTCGGTTAGTGCTTGATTCCTCAGTGTAAAGTTCGAAAAGGAAGCTAATCGTGCTTTCGCATATTTAACGATTTGAACATCCTCCATTGAATTTTTAACGAGACTTCGTGTCACAAATAATAATTTTGACTTTCCTATGTGGAGTATGAGTAAATCTAATTTTGTATTGTATTATATTATTGTTATTTATGATCGCTGGGTGCCAAAGTGCCATAGCATGAAGCTACGCCATTAACGAACTGAAGCGAGAAGGAGGTTGTTCAATTTAATATAGATCAAAATTCCAAAGCATTTTATTCCAAGTTAATTTACAAGCCACATTTTGTTACTTGTTTGGTGTCAAGTAAGTAATTACATTCATCAAATATAAGTCGGATGTTATGTTGTTTGTGCTCGGAACGTTACTTGGAATGTAATTACATTACAACACACTCACAAAACGCGAGAGGCAACCGGAAGTTTAAAATTGCAGTTATTTACTGCATTAGATCCTCAATTATCGTGTAAGAGTTTAAAGTTTTAAACTGTATCATGTCGTGGGTGCTGTTAGTCCGTGATTCTTAAATACTTTTGTAAATGCATCCTCTTCGTCACCGCATCGTAGTGTCAGTTAAAACACTATACATATCTTATTTGTTTGATGCCAGAAACCCCCTGTTAATTTCTGCAATCCAGATTGTCGTTACATGTGGTGAAGAATGGAATGCAAGTAAATAGGGTGGGAAAGTATTCTTAATTTTCCCATGTAAAAACTGGCTAATTTTGCAGTTATCGTCCACTCTAAAGTAAAACAAATCAGTGTGCAGCTTGTGGTTGAGGCTCAACGTAAAAGGTGGATAAAATAGTGTGGTTCATTATACTCGTTGCATGTAAACAGTCGTCTCGTCGCCTGGTTTATCTCTTCACTCGTATGCACTCACGACGGTAATTGTTTGTGTTATGAAATGGATAAGTGCTCAACATAAGTGGCAGTTGTAGTGGGTGACTGAGTGAGCAGGTACAATGACTGTCAAAGGTGGTATTATGGCATAAGAAAAAAACGCAATTCACATGTGCTCAGGTTTTGTGCGAGAGTGACTAAAATGCAATGAACGGAATAGTTTATAATTGCAAAAGTGATTGGAAGTCTAAATTTGTCGGCCTTTATGAACGCTAGATTTTATATGGTTCGACCTGCTGTGCCTTGATCTCAGGGCCTACATTTAATTTTTAAGAGTTGAGTGAGACAAAGACTGTATTAACATTTGACTGCAGGCGAGGACAAATTTTAATGGAGCTGGTCGGGGAGAAAATGCTTTTAAAGATTAATTCAATTTACAGTGCGACTCACGCATACATTATATTGTATTGTCCGAAGTCTGCATAGAAGTTACAATTAAACATATAAAACACACAAGAGCTACGGTAATTGAAAGTGCTAATTTGTGTGGTGTTGGTCGAATTGAAAGAATCAAGTGAAAATCTAAAATCTTGGATCAGCACTCAACATTTAATTTTGCAATGGTCCAATATGCTTGCATCTCATTACGTAGATGGAAAGATGGACTAATCATGAACAAGCACATTTAGAACAATGCCACATTATACGTGCTGCAACTAACAACTTTGTATTGTGTGGAAATCGTGCGAACATTCAGTGCAAAAGAAGTTCTTCTAAGAAAACGAACCACAAGCCCATTTCAATTCAATCCAACTGTAGCATTAATACCAATCAAATATAAGTCATTGTTGGTGTAACTGGTGCAAACTCAGTTCTTGTAGACTTTCTGATAAGAGGATACCAACCAACAGTTCATTTTCAAGAGTTCATATACTTCATGACAAAGGGACTAGACGGTATGTGCACTGCAATATATGTGTGTGGGATGAGACACTTTGATTCTTCATTCATGAGTGTGTAGCTAAGTTATCTACCTACCAAAGCAATTTTCTTGTTAATTTAACTAGTTGCAGTTGCTGCCAATTTCATTATTCGGCTCGTTCCACTCGTCAGTAAGACACCGCAACGAGGAGACTGTTTGTCTTCAAGTGAAAAATTGTTCTTCAACGTCAATGAAATAGGTTATCGTAACTAGAGACATGTGTCGGCAATTGGCAAGCTAAGTGAAACCCTCTCCTGTTTAGTTATAGGACTTTTCTGTGATTCGGCATTTTGAATCCCATTGTTCCCGACACATTGTCAATTGTGTTTTGACTAAAACCAACTGTGTAATTCACAAGTTACTTGCTGGTTGAAGGAAGTGTTAGACAGGAGGCCGTAACAATATTTATAAAGCCAGGACTAATTGAGTGAGACGTACTTTGACAATACTGCATTCACACGTGTATTACAAAGGTGTTCTCGTTAAGCAACGAAAATATTGCTCAGAAATCTGCTCTCTCCTGTCATCGCATGTTCATAGTGTGTTGTGCATACAATACCAATCAAGCCAAGTGCTTGATGATAAGAGTGGTTCGCTACCCTTGTTGATTTTGGCAAAGTTTTAACTCGGTTATAGAGTAAAGTAATGGAAAAAGTTGTTATGCTGCGTGAACGATTTGCCTTGGTTCCGAAAATCAGGTGTAAAGAAACAGGTTAGGTTGAGTTAACCGATAAACAATGGAAAAAGAAGGAAAGAATTCTTCTTCGGACACTTCTTGGAGAATGAGGATGAATACCTGTTCATGATCAAGTCGTTATGCTCGGATGCCTGCATCTATCTTATTACCCAGCTCAGTACTTGACTCTCGGTCCTAACTTTTTAACTGTGAAGTGGTTTGGTGATTGCCAAAGTAAATCCCAATGGTAATTTACGACGACCAGGAAGCTATTACGTTGCAATGCTGCGAGTGATTCTTGGTTGGTGGTGCATTTGCTCAGAGCACAGCTGGCATTTTAAAACTACCCCCTGTTGATCATAAAAAAATAAATTTTGGTGATAATGAGGATTGGATTATTACTGACACTACCGACAACCATCCCGCGGTTCCAATACCCACTGAGAGGAAGATTATATTGCTTGTAGGTAGAAGCTACCGTATGTCCAAAGAGAAGAGTGTGACATATTTAACATTTAATGACGATGACGATTAAATTTCCAATAGATTGAGCATGAATGGCACTCTACCATTGAACAATTGGTGCTATTAGCGTTTCTCCGTTAAATTAATAAAGGAAAAGGAATAAATGAAAATCAGGACAAAAATGTAGTACTGCAGTTTGAAACCACGTAGTAACTACTTATGTAGGTGTAGCCGTGAGTGAATTGAAGATTTAGCACAATTCCCCACCACATCAAAATACAGTTACCAGTATAATAGTAAAAATAAAAATACGGTCAAGATGGGAATTTCATGGGACAAATTTCGAAAGTTGATGGGTCGTAAAAGTAAGGATCACGAAATGGACTCGTCAAAATTTCAAAAAAGTTATTCCTTTAAACGAGGCTCTGTTCGGAAAAGTGGTCGCAGAACTGCTGTAGGGGTGGCAGTGGCTGGATCATCCTTCAACAAGGTTCAAGGGGTTGCTATGAAGGAATTTTCAGAACCATCTTCATCCCCACCTCAACCACCAGCCGTGCCACCACAAACTAAACGCCACGGAGGTTATCACGCGGAAGTAAACGTCAATGTGGTTGCAAATAATGGTTCTGACGCAACAACAGTGTTGGACACAATGGAGGGCAAGTTTGAGGTTGAATACAATTGCGAAAACAATTTGCAAGTTGTAAAAAAGCTCTCCACCACCCCACCAATACCGCCATTACCACCACCCTCCTTTGATCAGCCTCTCCCATCAAATGATTACAACAGTAATATCGTGATGAGCACAAAGAAACATTTTGTTCTGCCACATCAAAGGCAAAGGAGTTATCACAATCATAATGGGAGCATCAATGAGATAGATCAACTATCTGATTCAGAGTTAAATTGCCGATGGACTCCAAAGATAAGTCCAATTGGCCGTAAACAACGAGCAGAAAATATAAAACGACTAATGAACACCGAGTGTGAGGATGACTCGGAATGGATTGACTGTCCTGAGAATGCCACCACTAATGACACCAGAGATGAAGAGAATGATACTAAATGCCACAAAGAAAGTGGAATTAAAGCTAGAAATAAATTACGCTTGAATGATTTACCTCCAGCAGTATCACTACTACTTGAGGAGGGGGAAGCCGACAGTGAGATTTGCGAAGATGAATTCCTCGCCATGTTAGCTGGATCGCCAAAACCATTAAGACGAAGCACGGATTCTGCCTTATCTCGTTTGACCTCATCCGAGTCAGGCAACACCAATAGTAATGCTAGTCGGAGTAGGAGTCAACTTGGAAGCGATTACAGTGGTAAATGTGGCAGTCGGAGTAGGTTAAGTGCCTCTGCTTTGGATTTGGTAGAGGAAGCCGAAAAGTCTCAAGGTGATGTAGAACACAAATCCGATAGAAGTAATCTAAAAAATGACAGTGATAAATACAATGACGATGCTCCTCCCGATAAAAACTTGTCTCTATTAGACAGTGGCTGCTACAACTACAGCCGTGCAAAATTGAGTATAACTGCCGCGACTAGCCCTTATCCTTCATCCTCTGATTCAAAATCACACAACAATCCAAATGAAATGTGCAATAAACATTTGTCTCAGCCTCTACTTTCTTACTCGCCCACACCCCTCGAAAGAACCAAGATGATCTCGTCCTCCTCCTTATCCATTCTTGCCGGAACAAATCCTGATCCAGAAACACCTCGCAGTTTTTGGTGGACACAAAAACCCGGCTCAACTATGACCACTTCTTCCGGAGCTTCAAAAGATTCGGGGTTTTCTCTAGGTCGAACCTGGGCTTGGGGAATTGCATCTCGAATGTTTGGAAAGAAATCCAGAGTAAAGGGTCCTGTCCTTAGTGTGAGCAAAGAGGGCTACTTTCAAAGAACTAATTTGAAACGAAGCAGTGTCCGCAAACCCACTTATCCTGTTTTGCGATCCTCCGGCGCAAGACGCTCCAGTGGGAGGCTGAGGAAAAGTGGAAAGAAGAAACAGAGATTACAAAATCCTTCAAGGCAACTTGGACTTGGTGTTGGACAACTCATCCCAGCAAGTTCAATGACAAGTCTTATATTTCATGAGCATGACATTCTTTTAGCGAGGCAGTGTACCAATGTTTACGAGGTGGAGGAGCAAGATGATTCATCTCGTAATCGAATTTTACCCTCATATGCATACGATCCATTTGTTTTTGTTGCTCCAGAAAGAAGGAAAAATAAGCATCCTGAAATTGCTGCTCAATTCAAAGGCCGTTGTTCTGAAATCCGATTTCCATTTCACTTTGAACAAGATGGTCAGGAGAAAAATTCTCCTAATGATCCCAGTTTTGCATGCTTTGAGGAAATTAGATTGCCAAGGTTGAGATGTGAAAGTCGACAGGAGAACGTAGTCATTACTAAAGTCACGGGAATTGAGGAAGTAGTTGATAGTGGTGAAGTCATTTTTAATGAGTGTCAATTGGAGCGGAGTTCTAGTAAAAACAATGTATTTGAGACAACAGATGAAGCCAAAGTTTGGAACGAAGACGCGGTAGAAGAAAGTGGAGAAAATACGTCTAACTTCAGAACCGGAGAAATTGACAAAGTTTGCGACAGGTTGTCCGAAAATGTATTCGAAATAGAGAACAAACACGAAATCCAACCTGAATTGGAGGAGGGAACAAGTAGTAGCATTCCGAGTACCAGTGCCTCAACAAACTCTTGCTCAGTTGCGTCAAATGAGAAAGAAAATGTGAACCCCACGAGAGGAAGATGTTCCTCGAAACGCCAACGAACGGTTAAAGTTATTGCAAAACCCTCTGTGACTGTGACTCCTGTCCATAGACGACATTCTACACTCTATCGAAAAGCTAAACTTGGACCTAATTTTGCACTCCCAAGACCCACTGTCAAAATTGGTAAGGATCCTATTTTATCCAACTCAGCACATTTTATGATGAGAAGATTTCAAAGAGTATCACTCGTATATTGTGGAATCGCGGATATTTGGGTATTCATGAAATAATGGAATTTCTCCTCTGTGTTCTGTTATAATCGGTGAAGGCCTGTAACTGCTACTCTTCAATCGATTCCGAGATAAGCCTTTGCTTATAAAATGGAGTCAGCAAAAGTTTGAAAATGGGAAAAGTATGAATTATTGGATTGCAATCTACTTGTCATTCGAAGTAGATTACCCTCTCACTCACACTCTCGCCATGCTCCTTCTCTCCAGGAGGTGGTACTTTTTGTGCCACTTATTACTTTGCAATACTTGAGTTAACTGAAATATTATTGGTGCGAGATAAGAATATGAGAGGACTAGCTAAAGAAAGCGAGAGTATATGAATGAATGTTGAAATTCAATTTGATATTCATTTTACTTTTATTCCCTCATCGTAGCTGTCTTTCTGTCTTTATACCGTTCAATGTGCAAACTCGATAATTATCTAGTGCAGAGAAGATGAACTGTAATTTCATTTAATTTCACGAGCGAAATGTGTTTGCCATTCCCAAGTAATAACATTTTGAATCAAACTTAATTAATTTTAATGGCACATAATTTACATCTCAATTGTTTTTCTTATTTCACAATTCTGGATTATTTTTCTGTGCGACTGGGACTGCGGCCTAGTATCTTCTCATATCACATTATTGTAATGAAAAAGAAACTCGTAGTTTATCGTTGAAATTGATTACTTTTTTTGCTATTATTTCAACATTTCAAAAAAAAACATTTACAACGTTAGCGCAAAATTACACGTACATTTGTAATTGTCTTTTCTACGCCCAACCCAAATACACGCGCTTTACTTCATTGCTTTGTACGTAAGATTGGACATGACATGAGGGAGGCTGAGCTCAAGAACTATTTAACATAAACATTGAGATAGAGCATGGGAAAATGAGCAAAGTGGATCGTTTTTATTATTGCCCCATTTCTCAGCCTCTTGTCTTAAATCTTAATTCTCAGTCGAATACTAACTGTGTACGCAAGGACCCAGTGCAGTTGTAATGCAATGAAATGGATGAGTCTCATCTGGCCTAGTTTTAGCATGAGAAAGAAATGTTGTGATGGGAGTCATGTCATTCAGCTTAGCTTATTCTTGTCTCTAAAGGGTTAAATACAACTAAAAGTAAAAATACTGAGATTGGGATTTAGTTTGTTTACATTGAAATCAATCCCCGACGTAAACCACATGTTAAGTTAAGAAAGAAATTGTAAAATGCAGAGGTAAACGGTAGCGGTGGCATACATTTCTTTCCGTTCGAGAAACTCAAGACTTCCAACAACTTTGCACAGATTGTTGAAATCATGGTAGGTTAAATATGGGTGGTTTGCGGGTTGAGATGGTATTTTGCCACAACTGGTCCCTCCGTCGCATGTTTAATCAATATTAACACCCTTTATTCCAGTCTCTTCTGACAAAAGCGTCTACAAAGGTCTTGGTGCATCATGTTCAATGGATTTTGGAGCAAAGTAAAAAAGAAAAAAAGTTTAGTGTCGGGACGATTTTTTTGAATGAATTTTGATCCATTTTTGGGTTTAGGCGAAATGTCTTAAATATGCAATAGAACCTCATCCTGTTGCCTCTGCTTTTTATACAAAATATTTTATGTATACACACCAAAAATGAACTCTACAACTTGTTCAATCTGCTCCCTATCATAATCGTCTGGGTTCTTTCAAAGTTCCTCATTGCTACAAATATTGAACTGGAGTATAAAATGGGGTGGTAAAAACCTCATGTTCTTACATCCACTTATTATACCCCGTTAGCACCCCAGATTTTTTTCCATCTACTTTCAGTTGGGTGTTTCCTTCAAGCATTGCAATACAAGAGATGCGCCACATTTCTGTTTCATTCCGTTCGGTTTACTTATGCAGCACAAGTGTTCGAGTTTTTGGTCTCGCCTATTTCGCCATCATGAACATTTGACTCCATTCTACAAACCCTGTGAAGAGTTGATGTTGATAATAACAAAACTCTGTTCTCTTTTTCTACAAAGTGAGCAAGTGGAAGCAATGTGTTTTGGGAACATCGGTTGCCGTAGACAGGGTAGTAGAGCACATCTTCTTCCGCGGATTCTCAGTTTTAGCCCAGTTTAACTCCAAACTCCAACCCGGTTACAAGCATTTGTATCACGACTCGTTCCGTCTGCTCTTTATATTTTGAGAGAGTTGAGATTGAGTGCATCGTAGGCTAACATAAAACAGGATTGAGTTGGGCTGCAAAAATCGGGACAGATTGCATTCCATTCTCTATTGTGTTCCATTTCCAGTAAGTCAAGTGTGACTCGGTTTTCCAGCCGAGTTTTAGACATCATTTTTTATTCATGACATCTCCTCAGTCAGTGACTGTCACAGTATTGGAACTCGTTTTGTGATGCGAACTAGTTGGGTGGTTCGATGTAGCCAACACACATGAGCTTATCTCATAATACGGTATTTTTTCGTGTCAGATCCATCTTCCGTATTCGTACATTTTGCACAGATGAAGATTGAAAATGCCCAGCACCAAGATACCAAATACTGCTGCTACACTGACACTGCTCGCTCGTGATTCACCATGCATCTAATCGTTTCCTGCTTTAGGAAATTTATTTTCTCGTCGTGGCATCCTGAGCAGAAAACCATGTTTCAATTTGAAGTAATAAATCCCGTGAAATCAAAAAGTGCTCTGGTCTGATCTTTGTTATTTTGCTGCTCCTGCTTTGCAACTGTATAACAACCTAAATCCTCAAATCTAAATCTTCACGAAGATAAAGTTGGGTGAAATGAAATGAAATTTAGTATTCTACCACGACCACGTTTCTTTTAAACTGTGCACAGAACGAAATGAAATTTGGGAAACTGTTTCTTGTTTAAATTGGAATTACAGAATGTAGAGTGGAGTGAATGGATGGCCTTCGTGCATTCTGAGGTTTTGGGAGATTTTTGGATTATTCAGATAATGGATTCGCTTCATTTTAACTTTATTAAGAAATTAAAGAAGGTAATTTGAATCCTTCTTTGAGACGATTTTATTCACTGGGTAGTGCTGCAGTAAGAGATCTTGAATCTAATCTTATCTCATTAGTACCCTGACATATATGTGATGTAATAGTGTGAAATGGTGCTAGTTAATGACTTGAATGTAATAGAAGACAGAAAAAACATTATGTCAAAATAATGAAAGACTGTGACAGTGTTAAAGTAGCGAGCGTTGTGTCATAAAGCTTGAAATAATGGTTAATCATGTGCCGTATGACATGTCGTGATACATTTTTCACACCTCCTTTGCCTCATTGGTGGCATTGTCGCTTTCACTCACTCAGGATGACAGACGCGAGCAGTTCTACTATGCGGTGCTCAAAAATAAAATATTTAAGTGGTGTGCGACAGTGACAAAAGATAATTTTAGTTTGTGATGTGTTAAAAGGTCTCACAACTTCGTGAAAAGTACTCAGAATTCTAAAATTAGTTATTACTCTAACTCTAAATGCTGATTACTGATGGTATCCGTGCCCATCTATCTATCCAACTCTTATCAAATCCCTCTTTGTTTGGGAAAACGACCTCAATTTCTTTTCAAATCAAAATAATCTTCGTTGAATGGTTATGAAAATGTCGACACGGCCATAAGAATGAAATATGACCGTGGCCGTGGAACAGTTACACTATTTATTTTGTCAACTAGACTAGAATTCATTCAGCTACACACGAAACACACTACGATTAGGATGGTGTAGTTGGTTAAAGAAGAACATTATTTAGTGGGAGGCTCATTAAATTACATAACATTGCATGTTCTTCACCTCATGAGTTAGTTCGAGAGGTTGTTCATAACTTGTTCCGTAATATCGGTACTCATTTCTTCGCTCTATCCATCTTTTCGTTTTCTCGATATCTTGCTGATGTGCACTGCAACTGGAGGATCAAGTGGTACTTGTGCAATGTAGCTCTTTTTTTTGGCTGGAGTCTATATTCTTGTTTACATGTAATGTTGGTGAATGTTCGGAAAAGCCGGCTTTCCTGGCTGGAGTCTCTCTCTCTGTATTACTTACTATTATTACTCTCCAGCTCGTAAACCTCAGCAGCTTAGTTTGGTTTATTTTATTTAGTTCTGTAGATCTCACTCAATGCATTCATGCATTACTAGGTTTCTTCTGACATTATTTAGCTGAGGACTTCCGCTCTCTTTCCTCGCCCACAATTGAGTTATTGTATTGATCCCAGGAGTATCTGTGCATTTCATGTTACAGACTGATTTTAAGAAGGAACAATAACAAGGCTTCACACTTAAATATTTTCATGAGTATACAACATTGCAACAAGACCATATCAGTCCAGTTGGGAACAAAGAGTAGTATACAATGCATGTGCATATATGTATATCAGAAGATTTCTATTCAAAATAGGCAACATTTACATTGTGGTGAAAGTGCTATTATTATTGTTTCCAAATTTTCTGCTTCAACTCTTCAATCAGGCACGATTTGTTTGTTTCATTGTTTTCATATTAGATTGGTTCTAGATTCAATCACGGCCAGTCCCGTTGTTCTGCTGAAACCTGCCCCTTCCTCAGTTTTGCTCAAACACGGTAGAGGAAGTAGGATCAAATTAAAGCCACAAATAAATTAAATAAAGCATAAGGATGAACAAAGGACATTGCTCAATTTGCACTCTATTCAATGACTCCAATGGCTTTCCAAGATCACTACATATCTTTATTCAGCATCAAAATTGAATCCTTATAATGGAATGTAAACACTGATACGGTATGATGTGATGGAATTGAAGTATGAGTATAATGTCAAGCCAGTTCAATATTCCAATTTTCTAAAGCATCTACTTCAAACAAACAAAAGGAAGGAACTCGGTAGGAAACTGAACAAAAGTTTTGCGGGTTGGTTGAATAATCAGAACCAGGCATCATAGTAATAAATAGATGAGCAATAAAATAGATCAAGTGTATCCACTCAACCATTCCATTGATTTAAATAACGAAGGCAGCCAACAGCCTACTCTATCTTTCAATACTATAAGTTAATTGTCGACGAATATGAAAGAGTGGTTTTTAGAGTATTGAATGCGTGACTGGATATTACTTATGCTTTATGTGTATTGGACGTGAAATATAAGGATTGAAATGGAGGAGCAAAATGTTTCCGTGCTTCATTTATTCCGCATCCTGGTTC
>JAAXNX010001215.1:0-19216 GCA_036491905.1 Folsomia manolachei
TTTTTGTACAGGAGGAAACTCTGGAATGTCATCTGTCCCCACGGGATTCACACCGATGCGCTACATGCTCCCTGCGCCACCGACGGCGCCCGTTATTCACAACAGGAAAACGGGATGGTTGGATAAGCTCGTGGATTATGTGGTGGGTGACGGGCCAACGCACAGGTTTGCGTTGATTTGTCGCTATTGTGCCACACATAATGGGTTGGCGACGCCGGATGACTTTCCTTACACGGGTAGGATGACTTATCAAAGATAAGACAGCGAGGAAGTGTCCTAACTTTGTAATATTTTAGGTTATCGGTGTATTTACTGTCGGCAATTTAATCCTCCAAGACAGCAACGACCCTCTGCGCCAACTCTTCCAAGAAACACGGTCCTCATTGAAGAGATGGACACGTCGTTGCAGGGGAGTCGGAGTGGGGCTGAGAGTGAGACGGACGAGCCACAGCCACGGCCAACCACTCCCTCTGGGGAGGAGGATAATAATGAAGAGCCTCGTGTCGAATTGGGAGACTCCACAGCAAGTGAGGCTGGAAGACAGGAGGATGAGGAGGTGGAGGAAGAAGATACTTTGGCTGCGTCAACGTCAAGAGCACCAGAAGATAAGGAGCAAGGACAAACAGTTCCGGAAGAAGTTGAGGATATCCCGTTTGCGGATGAAGATCAAGATAACCAATCAGAACAGGATGCAGGTGGTCAAGGTCAACCAGAAAGCCCGGGCGTGGAAGAAAGCAGCAATAAGGTTGAAGAGGGAAATGTTTCAGATTCACAAAGTCCAAATGAAGCCGAGGCTGGGTCAAGTAGTGTTGTGGGTAAATTAGAAGTTAATCTTCACTCGTGAAGGAACCAGGACATACTCAAAAGCCAGGCGTCCAAACCATAGTTGTGGAGGTCCGCCATGACCTAAGTAATCCGAAATAATAGAAGACATGAATATTTAGTATGCAAAAGATAAGATGATGAATTAATTATTGTGATTTGAGACCTGTATTTTAAAAATCGTGTTCAACTTCAAACCTTAAAAATAGCAAAGAAACGGAATAGTGTCACATTTAGTAATGCTTGAAATTATGATTTTTAAATTAATGAATTAGAGGAACGAGTATAATAATTATTATGATTTTAACCGAGAATTACTCCAATCCAATAATAATTTAGATAGATGATTAATTAATAATAGTTTATTAACAAGGCGTGCATGTTGCTCCATCCGGAGTGAAACCTATTTTTGTACTCTATTAACCCATGAATTCGAATAATTAAATTAACTCAACTAACTCGCTAATTACTTTACTAACTACCAAATGAAATAAAATATTCCAAAGATTACTATCAGAAAACAGGAAATTCTTGTTTTATTTCATTTTATTTCGTTCAACAAAAATATGATTTGTCATTGTTCCCAAAAATATACTGACAGCTTGCAGACCTGGTCTAGATTGTGTAATGTAATTCCTTAAAATTTAATCATTATCCTCTCCTACCCGTCATTTTTCAACTTCTTGCAAAAATTGGAAAATGGCAGAGAAATCCTTAGCTCGATATCCTTGAGAGCACATCATTTGATAGATCTGATAAGAGAGAGCTCCTAAAGGGGTAGGACTTCCGGAACCGGACGCCGCGCTTTGCGCCAGTCCTAGATCTTTGGTCATTAGAGCCGTTCTGGACAAAAAATAGGAAATAATCAATAATTGATTTCAATCACTCGATATTTCATCCAATACTTACCCAAATCCTCCATTATACCCATTGGAAGCCGGGACATTTTCCATAACGCCCGGGACCGGATTGTACACCTCGCTTGACCAACACCGGCCTGAACTGGAATTAAGGATTCCAGCTAGGAGTTTGGCATCTAGGCCCATTTTCATGCCGAGATTCATTGTTTCCGCCGTTCCAATCATAGTGATTCCTGGAAAGTTAGAATCCTTATTAAGCTTGATAAGGTCAAGATTTGACCAATTGCTTACCAAGTAGCATATTATTACAGATTTTGGCAGCTTGTCCAGACCCCACGCCCCCACAATGCACGACTTTAGAGCCCATACAAAGTAAGAGAGCTTCAACTCCGGAGAATTCAGAAGAAGGTCCTCCCACCATAAATGTTAGCGTCCCTGCTTTAGCTGCGCCCGTGCCTAGAGTAGAATTTACATCAGATAAAGGTCACTTATCATGTCAAGGTCACTGATAACTTACCTCCAGACACTGGACAGTCCATATAAGTCACCCCTTTATCTTTCGCCTCAACCCCGACATCCTTAGAAGTCTCCGGGTCAATTGTGCTGCTGTCCAGGACCAGGGTTCCAGGTTTTGCGCCCCTAAAAGGTCAAGAAACGTTACAAATTGTCACTCAAACCGTGACCATGACTTACTGGAGGATCCCATCCGGTCCCATGTACGCATTTCGGACATGAGCCGACGCAGGGAGCATCGTAATCAAGCGGTCAACCCGGGACGCGACGTCCGCCGGTGTGGGAGAGACTATGGCGCCTAGTTTCTCCAGGGAGGAGGTGGCTGCGGATTGGATGTCGTAAACTATGAGGGAATGTCCCTTCTTTATCAGGTTTTGGGCCATGTTATTCCCCATATTCCCCAGGCCTATGAATCCTATCCGTTTAGGTCCTGGATGGAGGCAAAGAAATTACGCCAAATTTTAATATGACGCCGACATTTAATGATTGACCATAACTCACCGCTGGAGGAATGTCGCAGCCCCAGACTAACATGTCGCCGAGCTCCGGAAAGGGTTAATCTCCGAAAGAGGTCCATAATGACCTTGAATGAAGGTCTTTGACTAAATCTTTAGTTTTAGTAGAATGTAAGAACACGACTCCCTTCTTTGAAGTAAACTAAATAAGTAATTTATATTATTTTAGATTTTATTTAAGTTGATAACCGACTTATCTTGAAGGTCAAGGGTTAAATATTGTGTCTGATTTAATTAGCACCTGGGCATGTGGTTCATAAAAAAACCCGTTCCACTAAAAAAAAGTTTGTCTGGAATTTGAGACACAGCTTCCATTGACAGTGAGAAAGGTTAGGTATGCCAGGGACCATCCATATAGTGTGGTATTGGACCCTTAAGGACCTAAAATTGAATAAAATATGGAAATAGGCACAACCACAAATTTATGAAAATTATTTACTATTTTGAAAATGGTCACGTAATATATGCAGAGCCCCCAGTGTTTTATTTATATTCTCTGCTGATCGTCACAAGAGTTTTAGTCCGAGTTTGGAGTTGGCTTTGAAATATTGTGGTCTTATTTCTCAAAAAGTTATTTTAATTTATTTATTCCCATCTACCAGATAAGAGCATTGATAAGGATAATTCGGCTGGGAATCGGAAGGAATCTAAAGGTGAGATGGATAAGATTTGTTTATTTTGGTTTGGAAAGTTCTGGAATATGTGACCGTGTCTTTGTTGACATTTAGAAAAAAATAACTTGAAACGTTTGAGCAGTACGTTTGGATAATCCCAATTGGATTTATAAATTATTGTCATTTCTAATTTGAAGGATTATCCCTGCAAATAAATCAATTTCTGTCATCAATATTAAATTCGGGGCACTAATTATTAAATTCTGTAAAGCATTGATTTATTCAGGTTTGGTAATTATTCGGGGTTTTACCATTAGGTTACCTAATTTAGTTAGTTTTGTCCTAATGACACATGCCACGCCACAATGATTAAATTGGTCGTGATGCATTCCATTTTGTGTAAAGTAGAGTCATTAAAATAATGGGTAATGTTCCTGTTGTTTGTAAACAATCTGCTTGTCTTTGATATTTTACGACTACCATTTCAATTAATATGCGAATGCCGATGGTAATGAGGTGGGGTTAAAATTATGGTACTTGTACTTGTCAATACTTTATTGGATGGAACTGAACTTCAGGCCAAAGGGCAACTTTGTCCGGGTTTAATTGCATGGCATAAAGGCATGGCGTCAAATTAATCACAACACGATCCGTATCAGTAACTGACTGACAGGTCAATTACCAATTATCAAGATTATTTTATTTACAACTTTTTATTGCATGGAGTGCAGGATTTGATTGGATTTTTATGATAAGCAAAATTGCTTCGGCATCTAGCTAGACATGCAGACGGTTGAATCATGCACATTTCGAAACCTTGCGTCTTTGATTTCGTGTCTCTATGACCTGAATAATTGCAATAATAAACTTGGGGTTTACAAAAATTTCAATATTTCCAGGACCCTACTCTGGCGTGTAATTGGATCCGACGCATTGCTTCTCCTGGAATTCTGGTATTATTCCAAACTCGTAACCTCACCGGAATTGGACACTACGTGGATAAGAACCAACTCTCAAAGTTCAGTTGCACCCATTTTTGTACGTCAAATTTCTCCAGACAAATTCCCTTGACCATGGACCTCTCATCTTTACAAGCATTTCTTTCCTCGGCCAAATCCAACGTTCAGAGAGCGGTGTCGGTAAGTATAATACTCAATTATTGTGTTGGTCAGTCAGTTAGATTACTTTTAAGTGGGCAGTGGGCAAAGTTTACTTAGCAATTGTTTAAGATAAGTGAATTTGCTTGCGTGGAAATTGCAATGCAATTTTTGCTGAATCATGTCCCGATATTTGCATTCATTCATCTGAACACAGCAACAGGAGGATGGAGAGACGCTAATTTTTAGCAAATAGCAAATGCAAATATAGACAGAATAGAATAGAATGTTGGACAGTCCAACTTGGCAAATAGTCTGAAATTACAACTGGTAATTTGGACATGGGACACCATGCAATTATTTCTTAGCTCAGCTCTCATGTTTCTCCATTATATTATGTTTGACTTAATGAAATGAAACCCAAACACGATTTTAATGGGCTAACTATAATAGGAATGGAATTTAATGGTTCTAATTTTAATTTCTGTAGGACAATCTGGGAGATACCTACGTAATCCTGGGGAACGACGCTGCCGACTTGGATTCCACCGTTTCCTCCATAATCACCGCATACTACACCGCCCTCAGTTTGGCGAAAGAGGAAAAGGAAAATCTTAAGGCAGAGGATCAACAGTCCTACGTTTTTCCCGTTATCAACTGCGCCAGGAATGATGTTCCACTGAGAACGGAGGTCGTTTATTTCCTCAAAAGTAACGGGATCAAGATTGAGTCCCTTATTTGTCGGTGAGTAACTAAATTCATTATAAAACCGAGTTGAGAACTGGAATTTAATGTCTTTATTTCCATTCCAGCGATGAAATGGATCTGGCAGCGCTTCATTCAGGAGGCAGATTAAAGCTGACCCTGGTCGATCACAATCTCCTCTGTCCTGGCGATGTGTCCCTAGCAAGCAGCGTGATTCGGGTGATTGATCACCACAAAAGAGAGAAACCTCTGGATCGGCGAGACATTATTGAGCCGGTAGGATCCTGTGCGACTCTTGTGACTGAAATGGTTCTTGGACTTTTTGATCGGGACTCTACAGTTTGTTCTTTGCTCTACGGAACGATTTTATTGGACACGGTAAATCTGGCGGCAGCCGCACAAAGGACGACGCCAAAGGATCTCAAGGCCGTCGCAGAGTTGGAGGAGTGTCTCGCGAAGTTGTCTGGGGGAAAGAAGCTTATCCAGGATGAAGTCTATGTCCCAATTGTCCAGGCGAGATCAGATATCTCTCAACTTACCACGGAACAGTTGTTGAGGAAGGATTGTAAATTTTTGAAGACGCCCGAAATTTCTATTGCTATCCCGGCGGTACCCTTGTTATCTCAGGTAAAAATTAATTAGCTAATTAATTAAATTGTGAAGGAATAAGCAAGTATTAAAATGTTGTTTCATTTGTTTCAGAAATTCTTGGAACTTCCAGGAGCCATTGAAGCCCTGAAACAGTGTCAAAGAGCTAATCGCTGCACCGCCGTGGTCCTCATGGGGTGGGATGTCAGTGATTTAACCAATATTCGACGTGACCTTGTCGTATTTGCGGATGGGATTCATAAAGCTAAACAGGTAAACAACAA
This sequence comes from Folsomia manolachei, assembly GCA_036491905.1. NCBI lineage: Eukaryota > Metazoa > Arthropoda > Collembola > Entomobryomorpha > Isotomidae > Folsomia > Folsomia manolachei. The sequence continues at coordinate 5,999 of JAAXNX010001215.1, forward strand.
ATGATTATTTACATAATCCGGATTAATAATCTGGGATTAATTTAATGACACTGATCATTATTATTATCCGATGCTAGGTCTGCACTCCACTCGAGAACTGTGAGAACCTTGGTCTCCAACTTATCCGTCACTCAACAGACTCTCAAAGCTATTACTGGCTCTTTGACCAGAAGAATGTGGGTTTCTCAAGGAAATTTATACTTCCTTTTTTAGCCAATCATTTCGAAACAAAAGCCCGTAAGTGGAAAGTTTGAAAATCTCAAGAAACTTATTTAATTGTTTTGTGTTTAATTATTTCTAATTTTAATTACTCTTCAGAAAATCAACTGGATGTGGATGGTTTGGCTGGTGTCGAAATTCTAATTCCCATCGGAGAAATGAGTCCTAATAAACAAATACATCCTCACGTCCCAGCTATTTCCTACTCCTCCGCACAAAGTCTTGGGGTTGGAGATCCAATCAGTCATGTAAGTAAATTATAATTATAATAATTCACAAATTAATTATTACTAATCAACTAATTAATTTACTATACAGGGAGGAAGTAATCAAAGTTCTGCCTACAACTCATGTCCCTACACGCCACAAAACTCCTGTGCGGGCGAGTTAGAAGACGGTTATCCCGCCGAGCACTACTTTCTCCCATCCTTCAACTCTCGAGAAATGATTGAAAAGATTGAATACAAACGACACAAACTTCGTGGCTACGATAAGGGAGAGGACTCTTTAAATCCGGGCTCAAGCTACCCCTTCACTCCTAAAAATTCTTACGTGGATTCCTCTCTTGAAGGATATTTCACCCAGCAGGATAACAACAAGGGTTATTCTCCAGCCGCGGCGGCAGCAGCGCAACAAGCCCACGCCATCTCCGTGACGGGTGGAATCCTGAATTCTATCGATTCTGAAGTACTTCTCCGGAAGTTGATGGAGAAACGGAGAGGAGATTCAAACTCGAATTCAAATACCAGCTCAAAAAGTCAATCCATGACTAAATTGAATACGGTGGGGGATGAGTACCTTCCTTGTGGGGACACTGCAGTCTCTCCACCACCCACGGGGACTGGTGGACATCATCAGTTTCAAAACGCAAACAAAGGTCAGGATCCTCAGAACGAGGATAAGTAGGTCAGGGAATGTTATCATGTTTTTGGCCAATATACGCAAAAAGTATGTTTTACACGAGTTACTAAATTATTGTGGAATGCAATTAAAAACGAGGAACGATGCTCAGCTTGGAGTTTACTTTGTAGGAAAAAGTAGTCTGATTGTATTTCTATTTTGTAGACGATTCAGTTATTCATTTTCTAAATAATTTCTTAAAATTGGAAATTACAAAGCTAAAAGAAAATAAGTAGGCAGCTAAGATAAGGTGAAACATTTGGAAAAGAGAGCTTCGGCCGTACAATTTACATTTAACAGAATTCTATTGAAACAAAATATTGTAAAATTATGAAATCTAATAATTCGGTACAAAATCAGAAATACAGGAACAATTTGGTCTTCCATGAAATCCTTAAAAATTGAAATATGAACATGTATCAAATTATCTTTTTGTACTGTAACCAATTTATTGTGAATTATCAACTGTGTAATGAATGTCTCGTGCTAAAGTTGTTGTGTTTTTGTCCCTGCAATTAATTAATAATTGTTTGTCTATTATGTTCTGTCACTTAATTTAAATAGTAATGAATTACTTTCTTTAAGCAATAGTCAATCAAAAACTTTAGGCTGCTTGTACCAGGTATTTACCAATTTATTACCGACCCACCCAACTCAGTCCTTTAGTATTATGAATGTCGCTTTAATAGTTGTGGGTGCCTGTGAAATTACTCGCTGTTATTATTGTGAATTAGTTTGCTGTAAACTGTTGACTCGCCAATTCCAGGAAACGCAATGAATAGAGTGAAAACTTGAATGATTCTGTCCTATAAAAGTAATAATTTAACAAAATGACGCCATGAAATGTAAAGATTGAAATATGACCTGAGCAAATGAAATATTTATTCTGCTACAATTCTGAATTGTACTTTAAAATGCAAACAATTAGTAAAATGTGTAGTTTATGTAGGAGAAAAATAGATATTTTAGGAATTATTACACGGATATTTTGTGAAATATTAGAAAAAGATTGACTAGTTTTGATGTGGAGAATGTTTGAGAAAATAAATAAATCGTGATTTTATTTACATAAATAAATTGTATTAATACTTGGGAACATAGTTAATTAGTGTAATAAATTAGTATGAATTGGGATTAGAATCCGCAGCAGCAAACGGTTTCAATTCTGGCCTTGGTGCAGGGACGATAGCCGTAGGAGCAGTTAGCAGGGCACTCATAGAATTCTGCGCCACAGGGACTGCTAAAACACCAGGAATGGGACCAATGATTACCTCGTCCTAGGAATGAATTAGTACAAAAAATAATTAACCCCTACAATTACTAAGAATAGTTAAATAATTGTGTTTCCTTACGTATACTTCCTGGAGGCGAGGGTGTGGTAGTGGTACTAGTAGGAGGGACAGTTGAGACAGGATTTGACGCCACGTCGACGTGTCGCCACGACATGACCAGACCTAGAACCAGGATCACTAGTCCTGAACGACTCTGCATTCCAGAGGTGCAAATATTCAGGAATTAAAAGTATAATTTATTAAATGAGGCAGAATGAGATTATTCTTGTAACTGGAAGAATTGGGATTTTAACACTGTGAAATTGTGGATCTGGTTATCCAGTTATTTTATGGAGCTTGGCTTGTAACCCTTTACTTTTACTTGTGATTCATACAAAATGAATTGGTTGAATGAATGACTGGAAATGTAGTTCATGCGGAACTGACCCAAACAAATAAACAAATGGCCACCCAGTCATGAGTCAACTTGACAAGAATTTCAATTTAATCCTATGACCAACTACTCTTTAATTAATGACGCCTCGTCGTAGTTGAGTACTAGATAGACACTTGTTTTTCTACGTCTTGATATAAAATGTGGAAAATTCTGGATTAGGTCGACTTCTTCCAGCCTCAAAACAATATTTACTTGTGTACATATTGCATAACACAGGATTTGAGATTTTAATAAAGAAACGTGACTGGAAATTTTGCATGGAAAGCTTAAAAGCTACGGAAGTCAATAATGTTGAAATGTTTGCGTGTGGTATGCTCACAATTATTGTAAATGAGATCAAGGGTAAGGATAATTTAAGTGATGGTCACTCTCCTTGGAATGACGCTTCTCTGGACATTTTGAGGTCGAGGTGAATTGAAGTAAAATAATTGGTAAGTGATAAATTAAGGAGGCAATCCAACAATTCATGTAATTTTAATATTTATTCAGTAAAAGTAATACAAATACTTAAATTAGCTAGGAACTAATAGCACCATAAAATAATTCCCTGGAACCCTCCTTAAGCGTTATCCGTGTAGGAAACGGAGCCCTGTCCGGAAGAGGGTTGCACTTGGTCGTGTGTGATGACAGAGCCGGAAGCGTTGTCCCCAGTGGCAGAAGCCCCACCGTAGCCGGACGCCGAGACGTAGCCACTGAGAGAGGGAGGAGCATTCCAAACGTTGCCACTTCCTCCGGCGGAGGAGCCTCCATTTATCGTGAGACTAGAGACGCCGGAAGAGACGGAGGAGGCGGAAACGTCTACCGTAGCGTCGCCGTGGGCTCCAGAAGTTTGTCCGGAGGCTTGGATGGTGGTTTCACCTGAAATGGATAAGGGAGTTAGATAAGGTAAGGACAAGAGCAAGAGTGAGTGAGGAGGGTTTTTTGTGGGTTACTCACTGTCTCGAGTGTCTCGTCGTTTGCGACCAATGGGGATGATGACGGTTGTTTGAGGAGGAGCTGTGGTCGTGGTTGGCGCTGGAGTAGTGGGAGAAGGTGTGGTTGGCGCTGCTGTGGTTGGCGCAGGGGTGGTTGGAAGGGGCGTGGTTGTGAAGGCGGAGCTTGAAGGAGGCAGTGTCGTGGTTGTGAGTGGGGGCAGGGTAGGAAATGTGGGGGTAGGACCAGCCGTTGGGAAGGTGGGGAACGTTGGAAATGTCGGGAACGTGGATGTTGGAGGTTCTGTGGGAGCGCCGGTAGTTGTGGGTGGGGCTGTTGATGGGCTGCCGGTGGTCGTGGGTGGGGCTGTAGTCGTAGGGACGCCTGTCGATGTGGGTGGAATGGTGGGCAGCGTGGGGACAATGGTTGAACAAGGTATTCCCCAACCACAGGGTGGCCAAGGCGTCGTGGTGGTTGTGGTGGAGGGGGTGGGGGATTGCTGTTGATAAGCATAGTTCCCTGACCCCTGGACATCCGCGGAGGAGGTGATAGAAGACTGGACGTTACTTCCGGTCGCGGAACCATAAGCGTTTGAAGAGGCGTACCCGGATCCGGAGCCGTAACTCCCGTCCACTCCCGCATTTAGGCCGGAGTTACCCCCACCCGATAAGGAGACGGAGGAGGGGCCGCCAAACGCGGAGATGGTGGCGGATAAGGAAGAGGATGCAGAACCTTGGGCGGATCCGGAGGTGGAACTGGTATCTAAAGGAATCAATCAATAATTAATGGATATTCGATAACTAATCAATAATTGAGACGCACCCCTTTTATGGATGGGGGAGGCGTTTAAGGACCCAAGGGTCAGGATGGTAAGGAGCAGGAGAGGAGACATGTTGACCAGGATTTGGAAGTGTGGACGGTTGAAGGTGAGGTCAAGGACTGGAGGTTCTTTGTGGAGGTGGGACCCTTAAATAACCTTGTGCTAAGGTGTCTACGACCCTTAAGGGCTCCTGTGATAAAATTAAGCCAGCTGCCAGGAATTCCAACTTTCTAAAGAAGGACTTTTCATGGAATTGAGACGAAAGGGTTTTAATTGGCTACCTGAACTTGGTTAAGTGACTTAAGGGTCTCATTTAGTGGTGTTTTTTAACAATAAATCTGAAAGGGTTCCATAAATGTGTGGTATTTAAAGCTGTCTCAATTGACGCTGAGGTGGTTGAAGTCAACTTTAGCCTTTTTAAATGCCGCAAGTGGCTGGCGACCTAGTGAGGGCCCCCTGGAATTTGGGCATCCAAATATTTTATGGTCCACTTATTACTAAGTAGGAGTGACTTAGAAAAATGTTAAATTTGGATGAACTTGTCCTACACCAAGTTATTACCTGAGACCAAGTAATCGATTGGGAATTTTATCAATTTACTGGATTGGCGTCAGACACGATCAATTTTTAATGTTACCCACTTTTGGTACAGAATCGATAATCAATCATTTATTCAGAAGGCGTCTTTTATGAAATATTGGGAAATATTTGGGAATCAGATAAGATGGATGCGAGGGATCATTCCGGAGGATCATAAATTTATAGTTCTTTGTTAAACCCCGATTCCTGGCTAACCTATTTGTTTAATCAATCGGAACTAGTTATGCGGACGGCATTGTTTCAGAGTACCAAATGCTCCAATTCTAGGCTTTCACTAAATGAGCCAATTATTCCTAAACTATTTTGAATGGATGTGATCCAATTTCAGGGTGGCATGCTCATCCCAAATTGGCTCAATAACTGCATCACTTCAAGTGCTCTCTTTCTTTCTAACCAAAGGCTAGGCCTTGAAATATGTGAAACATTCCCAAAGAGAAAGCATTTTCATGCCCAACCTCACCAGGAACACGACATCTTTCCAAATTGTCCCGGAGAGAAAGCAACATATGCAAAATTCAGATCAAATACTAGCCAGGAACTCGGTATTGGTCCAACTTTCTCTCTCCGACAATGAAAGCAAACATGGCAGAGAATTTCATGAATTCCTAAAATCTCTTCGCTCTCCTCTTTACTCTGGCCCAGGTGAAAGTAGGTGAAAGTTGGCAGTTGACAGTTTACTTGGGAAATGTACTTATGCTCAAGGAGAGCCAGATGTTTGTTATGGATTGACATTCTTACATTTGTTGGTCTTACTTTCACCCGCATTGCGACAGTCGGCATAACCTGGAGAGAAAGTGAATTTGNCGCATTGCGACAGTCGGCATAACCTGGAGAGAAAGTGAATTTGACTGCTAAAAGAGAAAGTAGGCAAGATTTTATTAAATTACTTTCTCCCCTGGAAAAAGAGACAGAACAAAATTCATGGGGAACTGAACTGACAAAAATCTAGTTAAATACGAGTTATGACGTATTTTACATGACTTTCTCCACTTTCTGGGGGCAAGGACAGCTGGAGAAATTAGAATTTATCTATTTTTTACAGAAAGAAAGTATCCTGCATGGCTTGCTTTCTCTTTCAATGAATGAACTGAGAGAAAGTGAGCTTTGGACGAGGCTTGAATAGTAATGAGTTAATTCTTTCTTTGTTCTTGGCAGTTAATTAGTGAGATATTGGAGTGAAAGTGGAGAAAGGCAGCTACAGACAGGGCTTGAGTGAAAGGAGAGGATTACAAAATTCAGTTACTCATCCAAAAGAGAAAGTGGAGTATGGTTTGGTTCAACAGCTCGCTATTGTAATGTAACCATTCATTCGGAGGCATTGTTGGGAGGGTGTGTAATCCATAACCATTCTTTTTGTGGAAGAGAAAGCAGGATGGATGGAAATCAATGAGTTCCCATTCCTGTGGTTGGTTCTGTGGAGAAAGGAACAAGGAAAGGAGAACAAGTGGAAATGAAGAATTGAGTGAGTGAAAGCCTGAGGCAGGGAAAGGAATGGAAGACTGGATATGGATTTCTGGATGGAAGGAGAAAGAGAGGAGAAAGTGGGATGAGATGGGATTGCCTGGAGTCAAAGTGAAAGTCTGGGATGATCGGAAAGGCTCATGTTGTCCCGGGATATGGACTTTCTCTTCAATTTAACCACTCAGTTTATGAGCTGGACAGAGAAAGTAAAGTATAGCAATCAAACGGAGAGATTCTATGGACTCGAGGAAACCAGGGCAGGGTCAGTGAAAGTAGAGAAAGCAGTTAGGAATGTTTAGGATTCCATTTTTTGCCCAAATTCCACTTTCTCACCCAAGATTCTATGGACTCGAGGAAACCAGGGCAGGGTCAGTGAAAGTAGAGAAAGCAGTTAGGAATGTTTAGGATTCCATTTTTTGCCCAAATTCCACTTTCTCCAGCCACAAGTCACCTTCTCACCCACAGATTTTGGGCTTTCTCTCCGGCATTAATTCATTAAACAGGAATCACTGTCAGGTGAAAGTGTTTCGGAGAAATTAACAAGAAATTCTGGTGAAAGTCGGAAAATTAGGGATGCGGTTGGAGCTAGATGAATGGCTGGGCCAGATCGACTAATTTATGATAATTTATTGCCCAAGGATTAGGGCGAAAGTCGGGGAGAAAGGTGGAAAAATATGCGGCGGTCTGTTTAATCATTAGCATGGCTTGTCTGGAAGTTGGATACAAAAAGAAAGCAAGGTGAAAGTAAAAAAAAGTATGGCGAAAGTAAAAGATAGGAGGAAGGTAACGCTATAAAATATGAAATTGCTTTCTCCAGGATTTATATTTCTAGAGTTTACCCTGGATTTCAGGCAGGCTACGGATTTTGAGCTGGAGAAAGTACCGTCCTGATCCACGGCCAGAAACTGGGATAGTATCACCATAAGGAGAAAGTATGGATGGAGTAAATGGCCTGGGGAGGATGCAGCCTGGACCAGGAGAGAAAACTGTGTACAGACACGTAATACCCGGGTATTATAGTGGCTTCTATAGTGCCAGATACCCGGGTATTTTCCAGAGATATCAGGCAATTCCTTTTTCAGTCCACATTTCTCAGTTGAACGGATAGGAATATTCAAGACTTTATTGGGTTAAAAGTTGTTCTTTACTTTCACCAAGACTTTCACTAGAGAGGAAGTGATCTTTTCTTTCAACTTTTCAACTCGTGGAGAAAGTCCACTTGATCACGTCTAATTTCCCCAGACATTTAACTCTAATACCTGCTTCCCCTCCGACTTTCTCCTCGGTTCTCAGTCATTCACTGCCTTTCTCGGGGGCACTATTTACTTTCACTCAGTCACGAGCAAGGTTTATTATCTGAGGAACGTGATGGGTCAGCAGCGAGGTCATCATTTTTAGATAAGCGACTTTCTCCGGATAAGAGTCAAGACAGACAACTGTCTCAGACAGGGTCAGAGGTGAAAGTATGGTGAAAGCGTAGGAGAAAAGAGGGTGATGGACGTGTTCACCGTGGTGGAGTCTCGCCTGGATGGCAGGGGCTCGGATGAGGGTGAAAGTCCTTGCAGGGGATGGAGGCTCGCCCTTCAAATCCCCTTTTGGTTGGCGGCTAGTGTCCAGTTTGTGAGTGAAAGTGATTGATTTGGATTAATTAGGGATTAATTGATGGAATTAATTGATTTAGTTGATTGCTGTGGGTGTGACGGGTCTGTTGGTGTGGAATTTCGTGGATATAGACGCCGCACGGAATGGGTTGCCCGTGTTTGGACGGCTAGCCGCGATATTTTGCCTTCTTGCTTCGTTCTATTTCCAAAAGACCGTGTACTCCTCCCACTCGGAGGTAGGGAACCAATTAATTAATTAACGATTAAATATTTAAGCATTGATTGATTGATCTAGATCGATGATAACCTACTCATCTTAAATTTGGTGATGTATGTGATCTCATTCCTAGCGGGGGTCACTTTTTGGCTGTAAGTGGCATTTAAGGAACATTTGGCGAATACAAGTTTGGCAAATGAGAAATTGGCAAATTGAAATATTTTTGATGTTCGACCAGGGTATTGGACGGCTAGCCGCGATATTTTGCCTTCTTGCTTCGTTCTATTTCCAAAAGACCGTGTACTCCTCCCACTCGGAGGTAGGGAACCAATTAATTAATTAACGATTAAATATTTAAACATTGATTGATTGATCTAGATTGATGATAACCTTCTCATTTTAAATTTGGTGATGTATGTGACCTCATTCCTAGCGGGGGTCACTTTTTGGCTGTAAGTGGCATTTAAGGAACATTTGGCGAATACAAGTTTGGCAAATGAGAAATTGGCAAATTGAAATATTTTTGATGTTCGATCAGGGTCCAAATGCAGTATTCCTCCAGCCTGTCCCCCGGAGTGGCGAATTACTCCTCCGTGGAGCCAATTATCCTTGTGACCGCTCTAATTGTGGGGATTTACACCCTCCGCAAGGTCATGATTCATTATGATCTCTGTAAAACGGAAGAGTTGGACATCTACACGAGGCCCCTCTTCCCACAACTACTGTTCGCTTTCTCTTTCCTGGAGTCGGTGAGAAAGAGAGAAAGTCAGGAATGATAAGATGCTTATCTGAATTACTTTCTCTAGGTATTTGGGATTGTGTTCGCTATCTCGATGAATTTCCTGGTGTCCTCTGAATACGAGTTTAGCAAGAGGTGTGGTTGTCTTGTGGGCATTTTCTGTTCGGCAGTTATTAACGAGTTGGCCATTACTTTTTCTAAGGTAGGTGAAAATTTAGAATTTATGGCAAAATACCGACTGACGAATTTATCGTTTGGCAAAAATATTTTAGAAAATTTACTTTTGACCAAAAATATCGTTTACAATTTTGGAAAATTGGCAAATGACGTTTTGGCAAATATACATTTCGGGAACTTTCTATTTGCAGGAAAGCCGTCGCGCCCTTCTTTTAAAGACGGGAGGATTTTTCATAAACTTGCTCTGCACTCAGATAACGTGGTGGCTGAGTTACTACAAGGAGCGACAACTGACGCTGTACGGACTGGGGGTGGGGTTTCTCACCCTCCTCTTTGGAGTCCTGTACACCGTGGAAATGAGTTTACAAACGGCGCAGCTTAACTCCCACAATCCAGAGGGACATGGACCCCGATCCACTTTTTTACAGAGTAAACAACAATCACAACAACCCACGGGGTCGGGGGACTTAAAAAAGGACAACAATGAGGAGGAAGACTCCACCAGTGGCGTGAGTTGACTTTTTCTGGGAGAAAGTAGACTTTCTTCGAGTGAAAGTTGTGACTAAAATAGAAATATTTGTAGGAGGAGGAGGAAGGCTTTGGAGCCAAGATCCTGGGGAGGGCCTGTGTCATTGGATTTGCGGTTACGTTGCAAATTGTGAGTGGTTGGGAAACTAATTAATTACAAATAATTGGCAATTAATGGATTAATTAATTTGTAATTGCAGGGCCTTTGTCTTCTTCCCGTTGTTGTCCTGTGTCAAGATATTTTCTACCCGGCGTCAGATCCTAGGAAATTGGTGGGTGAAAGTCTAGCTTTCTAATTAATTAATTTCCTAATTAATTAAAGTAATTAATTAATTAATTGCTAACAAAAAATGCCTCAGAGTCAAGCCCGTATTGGAAACTGGTGTATGTGGGCCCTTGGATTTTTTGGGTCCCTACTTCTCAACGAGGTCATCCTCTTTCAGAGCAGGGTGAGACCTTTTCACTTTGACCGGACCTTATTTTGAAGACTGACCAGTTGACCTTGTTTCTTGACCTTCCAGGTCAACTATATTCTAGTGTCTCTGTGTAACTTGGCGTTTTGTATAAATTTTTGTGCGGGGAGTGTTCTGTCTTATCGAGGGATTCGGATGAGTATGGAAGAGCATGGGCTGGTCATAAATGTCCTTCTTCTGGGAGGAATGTGGGTTCCATACTTTCTCCTCAGCCACTTTCACTTCCTTCGACTTACCAGATTCTCCCTGGGGTTGGAGGGGATGAGGATGAAAGAAAATAATTATTCGAGTCCACAACTTTCTCTTTTTGTGGCGAGTGGCGTTCAGTCTGGGGTGGCGTTGCTGGCTTTTCTCCCCATCACGGTAAATAATCCTTAGTTAATTTTTAATCCTTAATTAATCCTTAATCCCTAAATAGCAATTGATCCTCAATCTCATTCCTTTAATCGTTAATAAAACAATGAATTAATTGATTTAATTACTCAGGACTTTCTCTTCTTTCCCGGAAAAATCTTTTCGATCCTGACATTTCCGAGTTTAACCTTCATTTCGGAAGTGATTTTTCGTTTTGGAAAGGTGAGCTAATTGCCAATTAGTCGTATTATGACCTAATTAATGAACTAATGACTTTGCAGGCATGTCGCGGTCCCTTTGTCATAACATTCACGGCATTTTTCCTGGGTGGAACATATTCTCAGGTGGTTTGGTACGTGGCCGTGTTGACGGATGTGGAGCAGGAATTCCTGGGGATGGGAAAACCTTGGTTGCTTGCCCTGGGGGGATTTATGGGACTTGGAACCCTGGTCTATGTCTCCAGATTCCTGCATGTTATCCTTACCAAGTGGGAGAAAAGGGATTAATGAAAGAGTGGATTAATTAGGGATTAATAATTGTGGATTAGTTAAGGATTAAAGATTGTGGATTAAGGATTGATTGGTAACATTTTAATCCCTTACAAATAAGGATACGCCTTTAGACAGACCTTAGACAGGGTTAATCCTTGAAACCCAACCGTATTAAAAAGGAATTAAAACCCCGAAATTCGGATCCCGAATTACGATACTTGACAATTTCCGTCAATTAATTGACAATCTATTCGCTCCCAAATATGCACACCTTAGTCACTGATGCTGTAAAACAATCAAATTATTAAAATTTGTACCTCAAATCCTTCTCTTGAACAAAATACATTGCTTTCTTCTGGTGAAAGTCGTTTGCTTTTTCCTGGTGAAAGTCTTTTGCTTTCTCTCTTGAAAGAGTTCTGTACTTGCTTCCTACTGAGCTGCGGATGACAATTAAACCCGGAAATGATGTCTGATTGCTTATCAATCTGAATTTAAACAAGGTTACAAGCTCAATCCCAAAAAATTAAGAAAGATTCTCAAATAAATTATAAGCTTATAAACAATCTCCTACTTTCACCCTTCAAAACTTAACTTTCTCCTGTTCAGCTCAAATGAAGGACACTCAAATTCAACTTAAATTAAAATCCTGTAATTAAATTGATCCAGTAAACTTTTAATTGAGATTGAAATAGGTAATAAATAAATAAACTAAATTGAATTGAAGGTACGGATTGTGATCCTATAAATTCATACAAAGACAAATGCAATGCAATAAAAATTCCTTCGGATTAAAATGTAATTAAATTAAAATATTAAATTGTGACGTAGTAATTAAATAAGGCAGTGGGATCTGTTAAATATTTTTTATTAATTTCTTTCTTCAAGGTTAACTTTCTCCTAAAAATCATTTCAAGCACTTAAAATCCTGAATTCTTTTTAACAATTAATTGTTGTAAATTATTATAATTGTTATAATTATCTAATTATTAATTGGATTAAACTAGGATAAGCAATATTTAAAGAAAAATAAATAAGTTTGAAAAAAAACTCTTTGTTTTCGAATTCTTTTTAAAATATTTTAACATTTGAAATACTTGAGAATTTTAAAAATTGAGAAATTGAAATCCTATTTACTGACGTTTCTTAATTTATTCACAAAATCTTAATTTGATAATTAAAACGATTACTTTATAATAATTTAAAAGATCACCAACTTTCTCCTAATTATTTTGGCCAATCACTCATTTACTTTCTCTTCTACTCATTTAGTTTTATGGCTTCGTTCACAACCAAAGTACAGAGAGAGAAAGTTGAGTGAAAACATAATTTCTTTTTTTGTGAGAGGATAATTTTGAGCGACTAATTGATAAGGAAAGAGGTTATCCTAAGATAAGTTCTATAGGACAGTAAACTATGTTCAAATACTTTCTCCAACGCCAGAATGCCTGCAGCCTGTGTATAAAAGTGCTACCTTATAATCTCACCTCTTAAATATGAACCTTATCATTAGAGCCTTATCTTACAATGATAAGTAACTTATCCATCTAGAAGTAATTGGTAGTGGTCAAAAGTCAACGACGAGTATTCCTCTGTAATCTCAGTTGGTACACTTACAAAATCTCAAGCTACACGCTTTCCTACACCATCTCCTGATAACCTAGGCTTATCATGGGCTTATCGACAGTACCGCTCCCGCTCTTTTATGGAGTGATGTATGTGGAAGGTAAGTCTCGTGAGACGGACGACATAAACGATGGTCACGATTAGGAAGAGGAGCCATAGGAAAAATAAAAAGAGTCCTTGCACCTTCGCGTCAGTTCCTAGTTAATTAATTAATTGGATTAATTAATTATTAATTAATTAGTTAAATAATGACTGACCTCCCGTATAAGCCCGGCCATGTTGCTCTTGATAGAACCAGACTAAACTCATGACAAAAATGGAGCTGATAAAGGAAAGCATGGCGAATATTGCGGAGCGTCGGGAATCCTGCCAAAA
>JAAXNX010001216.1:0-19214 GCA_036491905.1 Folsomia manolachei
AAATTAGTGATGGTAACCACCACCAGTTTTTGGTGATTTTTTCAAAATGGTCGTATCGTCTTGAAATTTTGTACACAAGTCAAATTGGTGTTATGAATGACTTGGACACTTTGTTAAACGCGTCCGTACACTCTGGCTCGGGCTATATGATGCTGCACTGGAGGTTTTATATACTTAGCAGACAATGGTTAAATTCACTTAGGACATGAATGAGCCGTCTAACTTTTGGAATGGGGAGAAAGAGAAAGATGGATGCGACAAAACCTCATCACTTGATAATCCACCGTATGTCCCACGAGTTGTTGGAAATTCACTATTCGACAAAACAATTTGTCCTTCGGCAAAACAAACAGGTCAAGGAAAATTCAAAAACACAAAGACTAAACAGTCTTTATTTTCTATTGTTTTTTTAATTTTTCTATTTTCTGCATTGCAGGAGGCAAGCACTATGATTTGCACAATCTCTACGGATTTCAGGAGACAATCGCAACCAACAAAGCACTCGGGGATATTACAAATGAAAGACCATTTATCATTTCAAGATCCACATTCCCTGGCCAAGGAAAATATGGTGGTCACTGGGTACGTTTTGTTCTCATTATCAGTGTACAACACATTCATGATGTCCACATTTAAAATCTATAGACTGGAGATGTCGAATCAACCTGGGAAGATTTGCGTCAAACAATTCCACAAATTTTAACATTTGGACTGCTTGGGATTCCTCTCGTCGGGGCGGATATCTGTGGCTTTAATAAAAATACCACAGTGGATCTTTGTAAGGGTTTTGATTATACGCAATTTAGTACTTATTACCAAAACGAGTCTTTAAGTTTTCTTGGAACTGACAATGTAGGCAAACGGTGGCATCAAGTAGGCTCTTTTTATCCATTCTCAAGAAATCACAATACCGACGATGGGATTCCACAAGATCCTTGGTCGATGGTAATCCTTTCTAATAGCCAATAATTGGCTTTGAGTTTCGTATTTATACTTAACACTGCCTTTATGAACTTCGCAGGGACCAGAAGTGTTAGAAGCTGCAAAGACAACTTTAAAAATCCGTTACGAACTACTTCCGTACATTTACTCTTTGTTTTTTCGATCACATCTATCTGGACTTCCGGTTGCACGCCCATTATTCTTCGAGTTAGTAAAATGGAGTCTAACCAATAGTGTATTCGCCCACTTGATTTTTTTTAAATTACTTGATGTAACATAGGTTCCCCAAGGACGCATTTACCTTTGGAATAGACACACAGTTCATGCTTGGTAAAGCTGTGTTGGTTATACCAATTTTAGAAGAGAATTATACAAAGGATACCATATCGGCGTATCTACCGAAAGGATTTTGGTATCAACATAGCACGGGAGAAGTGATTGAATCTCTGGGAGAACAGAGGGACCTTAAGATACCACAACATTCTATCCCTGTCTTGTATCAAGGAGGAAGTATCGTAATTAAACAAGAGGGTGCACAAAATACTTTTGACTCCAGGAAAAACAAATTTAAAATTGAAGCATTCCTATCGTCGGATGATACTGCGGATGGCGAATTCTTCTGGGATGACGGAGTTTCAAACTGTAATTTGACAATAACCTAATTTCAATATTCTTACATTGTACGTGAATATCATGAGATGCCATTAAATACATATGTTTATTTCAGTTCCGAAGGAGCTTGTTCAATACAATCAATACAGTTTTAAGGTTTCCAAAAATGTATTATCAATGACCAAAGTATTTGCGGGCTACGACTCTTCGAAAATGATTTTGGGTGAAATAATTGTACGAGGTGTCCGTGCACGTGTGACCTCTGCACTTCTCAACAATGTCGAGTTTCCTTTTGAGTTTGCGAACAAGGTAAATGTCCAAACAAACGATAAAGTATTATACATTTGTACATTACTTATTATACATTTGTACATTTTGATGTCATTGATTACTTAATTAGGTCCTGACACTGAAGAATATGACTCTACAAGGTCCATCAGGATGGACAGACGGTCTCACACTAGCTTGGAGCTAAATCATTTAATACCTTTTGAATCATCAAACTATAACTACAAATGTGATAGATGAATTGCCTACACCTACGTGTATTTAAGCTAAATCAAAAACAACTACAGTCAATTGTGCAATTAACTATTTTAAGTATTTAATTTCAAATTTACAAACGCCAAACGTAAGGATATATTTATTTATTTAATTATCGCG
Source organism: Folsomia manolachei (assembly GCA_036491905.1). NCBI lineage: Eukaryota > Metazoa > Arthropoda > Collembola > Entomobryomorpha > Isotomidae > Folsomia > Folsomia manolachei. Next base: position 2,218 of record JAAXNX010001216.1, read on the forward strand.
TACATTAATGGTAAATATGAAATATCAATACCCGATGTATAATTAAACTAAGTGAAACAATTCATTATTCCTCCACATTTGGTCTGAATTTGGTAACTGTTAATTACAGTCATTTTTATATAGAACCCTTGTTTGTGACTAATTTATTTACAACTTGTAGTAAAAATACCAATTGCAATTATTGGATTTTGTCTGGAGGACTATTTCATTTATGACAGTGGTTTGAGAAACTTTCATTCGGTCTTGTGACTTTATTTTTACTTCACTTTCTGGACTACAATTTATTATCACTGCTTTTTTGAGCATTTAAAAAGACGAGTTTCATTCAACATTTTAAAAACATTTTTTCCCTTTGAGCACAACACTTTGGCTACAAGCTAGTTTCTCTCTCGTGAATCATTATAATACATATAACAGTTTACCACAGCGTACTATTCTTTGACATGGATTGTGGATGATTTGGAGAAAATGACGGGGACGAGACTACTTAATTTTATGACTCCCTTTATTCTTTAAACTTCAACTGCGCCAGCACCGGTAATGCAAACTGTTTTTAAGATATCAGGAAAGCTACCAAAGCTACTATCCATTCCAGCATTATATTTATAGGAGTCAGGTACATTAGCGTACTGTCCAAAATTTCGATCTCGTTCATCAAAACTTTTCGACATAAGGAGAGGCGTCCCCTCATTCGCAGTTCCAGATCCGGATTGATCATCCAAGGAAGAGGTGGAGGAAGATCGAGAAGTGGTTCCAGCCAAAAGATTGTCACTAATCCCGGAATCAGTATCCGTTGTTCTATCCCGACTATCTTTATTGGACTGACTTATTTGACTTTCGTAAGGAGATCGAATAGTGGAAAAGTAGAGAAGGACAAAAATAGCGAGGCCAAATGATAGAGCTGCCATTACAGTTGAAGAAATGGGAAAGTCGTAAGTTTCTAAAAGATAACCTCCTAAAGAAGGGCCAAGGACTTCTCCCAAGGAATAGGTTGAGGACCAGAGACCAGCAATCAGTCCATAGGTTGATGTATCATCGGGATATCCAGCATCGAGAGATAAATCCAAAATTGCTTCGAATGTGGGGAGAAGAGTCATTGCGATAGAAGTTCCAAGAATAATCAGAGCTGTGAGTATGTTTAAAATGGTGAAATATTTCAGAAATTATGATACTTTTCGTTTTTCTCATGCTCCACAACTTACCCACAATATTCATCCAAATAGTGTTATTAAAGGGTAAGAATGGACTGGGACCTAGAGGAAAGTAACAAAAGAAAGCAATTTTTAGACTCATTTTATAAGTGCGGAATTACAATATCCGATAAAAATTTTAGAACTGACCTAGAAGAAGGAGTCCAATGGTATTGAGTAGCAGACCAAGAAACATTAAAATCCAAGTTCTTTCCATCTTATCGGCCACATAACCCCACAGGGGACTGGTTGCAGCGTAAAGGAAAGAGTTGAGCAAAAAGAACAATCCCAGTTCTTTGGCAGACAGGTTGAACTGTTCCGATCAATAAAATATTTTAAAAAGCCCCACTGAAAATGATTTCGTAAACGTTAAATTTTGTTATGACTCACCTCAGACAAATGAATTGACAAAGTTGGGTCCAGGAAACCCCTAGGTATGATTAAGTATTACTAGGTATTACTAGGTATTACTAGGTATTATTAAGTATTACTAGGTATTACCAGGTATTACTTGCAATAATGACCACCAAACATATGACAAAAACGGGTGGGATTTTTGCGAGACCCCACATACTCCCTTTACTCTCTAACACTTCCTCACTCCAATCGGTACTTGGAAGGAGCATAATATTAATCGGGATTGTTGCAATCATTACCACACCCAACGAGATAAAGGGCAGTGCATATCCTCCAAGATCGTACAACAATCCTCCAATTGCCGGTCCCACTAGTATGGAAAAAGTCGTTAAATGGATGTCACTATGCATGCTCTGGATTTTTTAGAATAATTGCAAACCTGCTAGACCAAGCCCCACGAATGTTTCTAGAATTCCCTGCATTAGGAAATCATTGGTATTTCATGCAAATTCATGTAACTTTAAATAATATTGGGGACATCAGTTAAGAATTATGCTCATACCAAAACTGCGCCGATATTGTCTGGAAATATTCTTGCGACAAATGTATAACTGGCCGTCGCAAAAGCAGCAGCCCCTGGAGCAGAAGTGGAACAACGGTTTAAAATTGTTTGTTGAAATTTTTATCAAATGTCGCCCGACAAATTTGATATCTTTTGTACTTTATACCGTGCACTGAATGATCTTTAATGTACGAAATTGGACCTACTCTGAATCAATCTAATCTTTAATGATTGAAGTAAAACCTTACCCAGAGCTTCAAATATTCGGACGAGAAAACAATAGGTAATGAAAATAGGAGTTGACTCCACTTGGTCCAGTACCCTGATAAAAAAATAAGTTTGTTTTGCAGTATGTAGGTTTAAGCAAGCGAAATTCTAATATTTACCCAAATAACAAATTGCAAGAGCCACCTAAGAACACTCCCAAAATTAATAGAAATTTTGGTCCCACGTGGCCAACCTGAAATAAATGTTCATTCATCAATTGTGAGTTACATCTAACCATGAACCATGATTCAAATTTAAATGAAAACTTACCACAACTCCCATTACTGGTGATGCTAAAAATACGACCAGTGCATAGACGCTGAAAACAAATCCAGAGACGGATGTACTAACACCTTTGGCAGCCGCCTACACGAAAAACATACAGCTTTATCTTATTGTTGTTCGTAAATAAATGCATCATTTTTTATTCATATTCCATATAAAAGTACCTCGCTAGGAAAAAACGGAGCCAAAATTGACATAGCGCAAAAACTGGTAAAGTCGACCAGTGCAATGGAGCAGAGAACAAGCCATTGTCTCCTCGTAAATTTAGGAAGTCCTTTAATAATATAGCGCTGAGGGTTTTTGCCTGAATATCGCTTGACTAATTTAGCTCGAATTGCTTCCACATCCTCATCAACCAAAGCTGCAAAATCTGGTTCTGACTTTGTTCTTAAGATTGGTCTGTAAATTTACGTGACGTTATTAGATTCATAGAAAAGACAGTTAAGTAAAAGAAATAAAAATAAATGCTTGTTAAGTATGTGACACCTTCGACGACTCCTGGCCACCGGAAACGACACCATGACCGGCCCATTAGATTGTCGGGATTGTTGACGAATCCTATGAATGTAACGCTCATTTGTGTGATGGCCCATTAAATCATTGTTATTACAGAGTTCATCAGATTCGATAGGAACAATTTGCTGAGAATGCCAAATTGAACCATATCCCGACCCAGGTTTTGACGGTTTGCTATTGCTCTCATCATTTTGTTTCTGGTCCATGTTATGAGGCTGTAAACAGATTACATAGATATAAGCATTTTGCATATTTATTTGTGGTACAGAATGTTACCTGAGACTTACATGAAACGTGAAGAAAATTGCAATGTTATGCTAAACGAGCAGGATTCGAAGACGTTGAAAGGTTAATTTAAACAGGGAAATGGAATTACTTAATACAGGTTAATTATTAAACACGGGTTTCCTAAAAAAATCACTTTTTGTTCTTGTATAATAATAATTAATAGGGTTTCGTATCACTTTTAATTTCAACCGTTGATTAGTAAATTGAAATAGCGTTTCTTTGTTCATAGGTTGTCTAAATATAGATGAAGACCACGCATCCAACATATTCCATACAATTGGGGTTGACTCAGCCTCAAAGGGAAAAAATCTGCTATCCAACCATTTGGAACTCTTCACTTAAATTGCAGATGAACAAAGTGAAATGGAATGTGATGATCGTAAGGTTTTATTTCCGATTCCGTTTGCAAAATCTGTAAAAAAAAACATCAAATTAACTTAGACCTTGGGATCCCAATTCCTCGCAGACTCTTAAACAGTAGTTGATGACACATTTGACTTATGAACTGTACGCATTCATATCAGTTTTAACACAAAAGTTCAATTAATTAACCGAATCATTCTGGTTGTCTCTAAGATAATGTCGAAATGTATCGTACAAGCCATGTCACTGATGGAAAATTTTCAACATTTCTTAAACCAAAGACTTTCACATTGCAAGAAAATACTCATTTAACCACAAAATGCAGTGTTTTGTACGGGATAATCTACGCCAGGGTTATACGTAAACTAGTAAAATCTAAATTAATTTTTTGTGCAGAGTTTTATTGAATACCTAGTTTTCTATTTGTCACACAACCAGTACGTGGTTCGCTAAAAATCGACGAATTGATGAATTATTGCATATAATTCATACTGGGACAGTACAAAGAACTCTTATCAGTCAGTAATTAATCATGAGTGTGGAGGGGCAAAGGTATTATTATTCAATTATGTAGCTACAAGTGGTTGTAACCGAACAAGTGCATGAATCTTGTCCAATGTTCCGTGTCCGTTTGTATCGTAATATTTGATTGGATAGGAATTACATTCATAACTCGATACACAGAGTCCTACAAAATAAATCAAATGAAAGGTGAATTTGCAAAAAGGTGAAAATCATTGATAACGACAATAATAACACACCACTGATAATCATGTTTATTCAATTGCATGTGACGCAACACGAGGTGTTATTCCTTTTATCCTGGTTGGAATATTTGGTCAAAAAATCTCAAAATCTAATTGTCGTACTTCTAACCGGTACTGCACTAATACTATTGTTCGACAAAACTGAAATGAGTTCCTGAACATTCGCAAACCGGTAAAAAAAACCAGAATAATTTCACGACAAGCACATTCCAACTTTCAAAAATGACTTGTGCTTACCTTGACTGATTGGTTTTAATAGCTGACAATCTTTTCCTTAAATAAGAAATCTTAGGACTGGATTTCATTAATGATATTTGGCACACTACAGGAAAATTGGTGTGGAGAAAAATGGATAAATGATGAAGGACAGTTTAAGGAGAACTGGACAATTTTAGTTTTTATTTGAACAAGGTTGAACGAAGAGTGGACTGACCATTAAACTTGGTTCTTTATACTCGGGCTCTTTCAATGCTAATTTTGATATAAAAATGTATTGGGTTACTAACTCTGCACATCCAAATCTCACATAACCACGTTGAATATCACGTTACGCAAACATGTGGCTTTTGAGGAGATGTGTATAGGTAACAAGCAACTTGTGTGGTCAAAATGTAGCTTATATAACTCCAACCCCGTAATATTGCACTACTCACAAGACTAGTGACATTAAGCACGTTTCAATTTGATGTGCATACAATTTACTTTACATTTATTTAATAACAAATTTCGCGTTCACTCATTAATGTGTCAGAGGTCGATCATTGATGTCTGGATTATTGAATAATCCCAGATTTGGGGCGGTTACACCGTGACATAACCCTGGTCTGGATCTGATTTCTAGAAGGTAGGTAAGTAATATGCATAATAAAATGCATTCAACTATTTTGATTTGCACATGCAACTTGAAATATTTTCGCCTACATTTTATTTCTCATTTTGCATACCGTTTTAATCTGCCTACCGGCTGGTTGGCTATATGGATGTGAAGAGAATTTCTGTTTCATATCACACAACCCTAAAATTTGCACTTGTTGCTTTCTCCAACCCTAAAACTGTATTCAATACGGCTTCAAGAAATTGTGAGCAAATCCTATGTGCGATTCCATCGGCACGTTATTTACGAACTATTTTATTAAAATTATTATAAAATTGATAAAAACAGCTTAGCTGAAACTTCCGCGTTGACTGGTTGCCAACAAAATCATTCATCTCCAGAATCTGTATGCGAATGTACCTAACAAGCTTTATGGTGTTTAATTACGCACATGACACACCCTAATTTTCATAAGTTTATTGATAAATAGTTTCAAGATGCATTAAAAACTTTCATACAAAATCAACTCATTAAATAATTGTATGCAAACTTTTGCAGACATCTTTACTGAAGAATTGCAACATTCGTTCAAATTTTTCCATTCCAAATCAGAGAGGAAATTGAGACCTCTATGAATAATGGCAAACAAAAAGAAATTACTTCTTCTCGGAGCCGGTCCCACGAGCTCACTAATTGCATACAGCCTCCCTCCCAGATTCAAAGATGAATTCGACGTTCATGTATGGGAAAAATCTTATGGGGTTGGAGGTCGTTTTGCTACTTCTAGGAATCCAAATAGTCCATCAAGCTACGGTGACTTGGGGGCCCAATATTTGACTTGGTCTGTACCTGCCAGCAAACCTTATTTCAATCGTAATACACGAACAACTGAATAAGAAGATAATCAAAAATCAATTCAAAATTTCTGGATTATATTTGCAGAATTGGCGAATCAAAAATTGATAAAAGAACTCAACACTGGGGTCATCCCCGGTTTTCATCAAGATACCACGAAAAAACACTACGTTTGCCCTCAAGGAATGGGATCAATCGTGAAGCATTTCTTTGATCAGGTGCCATATTAGATATGAAAATAATGGAAACGTTTATCAGACACATTAACATTACTAAAGCACCGCTTGTCAACAATTTTTCAGGCACCCAAAATAAATCTTGTTTTTAATAAGAAAGTAACTGGAATTTCCACCAAAAATGTTGGGAACGAAAGTCCTTCTATCACTGTCAGCACTGATGATGGGGCAGAGCATTTCGATATGGTGATAACAACCCTTCCAGTTCCACAACTTTTGGAATTGACGAATATTAAAGCAATTCTAGCAGGTAAATAAAAAAAATACTTTTTAAAGAAACTTTTTAAAGAAACCGACTCATTATGATTCTCCAAAATGTGATATCAGAATATCCCAGTTTACAAAGGGAGCTGGAGAAAGTTCACTACACCACACGATTTGCCCTGGGATTGTTCTACGGTAGCAAAGCAGGACCGTTCCCAAATCTTGATAACATTCACATAATCAATTTTTCCGATGACCCAATCATTCGCTATTGGTCAGTGGAAAATAAAAAGCGTGGAAAAGGTGACCAGGAACCTTGCGTGATAGTTGCACATACGTCTGTCTCATTTGGCTCTGAAAATATTGATAAGTTGTCCGACGATGTGAAAGACTTTCTTCTAGAGAAAGTTGGGAAACTTATCAATAAGGATGGAGTAGGCAACCCAGATTTTGTTAAGTCTCATAGGTGGAAATATTCTCAAGTGAGTACAAAATTTGTCTCTTCATAAAGAACCTTGTTTACTATGGTTGACACTTTTAGGTCGAAACGCCATTCGTGGGAAAACCGGGCTTCGTTGAGCTAACTAAAAACGTAATTATTGCTGGAGATGGATTCGTCCGGTCAGGGTTTGAAGGATGTATTGAATCGTCTCAGAAAACTGTAGAATATTTAGAATCTTTAGTACTGAATAAATAATTTATGGAGATTGTTTGGTCGAGCGCATTCAAGATCCGTAGCCCAGATTCCAGATTTGATTATTTATTATACATCGTCAATATTTTATGATGGATCAAATCACTACAATTCGCTATCCTCCAATTTATGTAAGCATTTTTCATTTATGGAGTAATGGAACTCGCTCCTCGTTTGCAACAGACTTTCTATTATCCGCATATCTATGCAATTGCTCCGATGTCCGCTTCACGGTATCCTTAATGCTATCTGGAAGTTGTTCCCATTGAGCTTCTCCCGGCTTTGGAGCAAAGTAGTCTTCCCAAACTCTAAAAAAATCAGTTTCATGATTAATCCAAGCACAAATAGATAACTTTTCAAGTGATGGCTCAATTGGCAAGTTACCTGGTATACACCGGTTTCTTGTCTAATTATAAGGGAAAACATTTCAATGACAGCTATAAGTATTATATATTGTGTAAATGTTTTCATTGTGAGTACTGTCCTTTACCTTCCGGTTTGCAACAGCAGGGACAAACGCAATACCAAAAGGTTATCCAGCAGCTCCAAAAGTCCTCCTTGAACCCCATAATTCCCTTTGAAAAGTATGACTTACTTTGATAACTGACTTGTGACAGTATCACAATAATGGCAGGAGACTACAAACAACCTATTTTCTCTCATGATGATTGATAAATAATAATACACAAATCTCTGTCCAGTTCGCTTAAAAAATATATAAATCACATTTATTGCCATAACCAATAATATTATTACAATCTGTCAAATAATGTCCATGGATCCTGTTGCCAAGGTACGTGTAGTCAAGGCGCTTCGCTTTCTCGTAAGAAAGAAAGCGAAGCGCTCTAACTTCATATACCTTGTCCTGTTGCATGACATGGTCCAAAAATGAATGACATAATCTTAGCCAACGGCTTACTACTTCATTGCTGGAGGTCTGGAGTCAGACGGCGGATTTATGTCTTCCATTTGCTGCCAAAGTGGTGAGTTGGCTGATACTACCTCTCCTGAAAAAGTAATTTAAAAAATCCATGCTCAGTAAATTAAGGCATGTCGAATTTGTTGTAATAAATGAACGAGCATTACTGGATACACTCTGTGAAGCCTTCGCAGTATTCTCAGAATAATTTGGGATTTGCTTTGAAATGTGGTCCCCACCAGCCATTCTAGGAACAGCACTAAATTTATTCATTGTGGAGCTACGGTGGGGAAATGTTTTAGGAGGCAAAATAGTATTCATGGTGTGGCCAGCAAAGCTCCTGTAAACAAAATTCTTTAGTTAAGATAGTATGATAATAGAAAGCGAAGGAAAATGACGCGTCGCAGTTTTATTTACTTATCAATTTGGCAACCATCCGAAGAACTGCAGGGAACAGCAGGCTTTGAAATATGTTTGGTACCACTGGAATGGGAGCATTCCTTGCAGTTTATTTCAGTCGCTAGTTTATCATAAGGTTTACCCAGTGGGGGATGTTTTTCATTTCTCAGTAATGAAATGTTTTCATCGTTGTCTTTGTCTTCACCTTTTTTCCGGCCTACAAGTAAAGCAGAATAATCAAGTTGTAGTCGTTAAGAGGAAGAAAGTTTAATCAATATTATCTTACAATAAGAGCAAGAAATGACGGATATCACAGTTTCCCACGACATGGTACGGCTTTTAGAGTGTCTGAGTGGTATTTTCGTTCCATCCAACGACTAGTAAATCTCAAAATTTTTGAATACTCAAGTTGGTTGTGAATTGAAAATGTTGCTTTCACTTATTTTATAACCATAGCCGCCTTTGAAATTATAAGGCAGTATATTCTCAAAAAAGTAGTTTGAATGTAGGAATACGGACATGTTGATTTTTATAGAAGTTATTATTGGTTCTTTTGCAGTTGGCTCTCGATGATTTTCATGTAAGCATCTAATTCATCTTCATCATTAGAACCAGGCTCGGCTCTGTCGGCTTTCACTTCCACGGTCAGGTCTTTTATTTTTGATTCAATATCAGAAAATCGAGCCGGTGGCTTGAACAATACATCGTCACAACTGGATTCCGAATGAACTTCACAAGGATCTTCACCATCAAAATATTTTTCTTCCTCGTCCAGCTCCAAGTTTTCTCCAATGTCATACTCTTCATTATTATCTACACCGGAGTAGTCAAAGTCAACATCTTTCCCGTCTAGGAAATTCTGATACATTGTTGTGTAAAATTCTTCTTTATAGAGTTCTTTTTCTTCCTCCTCAATTTCTTCGCATTCATCATTCTCGTCTCTGGCGATATCTCTTCTTGATCTTGGCTCGCCCATTTCTTCGTCTTCGTCGTCAGCTTCAAAATATTCAGCATCCGCCTCTTCCTCGTCCGCAGTTTGTTTTTCCTGATCCAGTCTTCGAAAACTTTCACCCTGCTCGTTTCGGTTCAAGTGAGCCATTAGTAGGTCTGTCAGAGGGGTCTTTGAGGAAGCGGCAGTATCATAAGATCTCTTCATAAATAACTCTTTTTCCTCTTTTGTTTGGAACTTTCCTATTAATTGGTCAAATAGAATGGGATTTCTTCGTTGCATCTCTTCTTCAGTAAAGTAGTCCGACGTATCCACCAACTTCTGGAGGGCTGCGTATCGCCTATTCTTGAAACGAATCTTGGCATCTACCCCGAAACAAAACAATAAGATTAGATTTTTGTACCTATTTTGCCTTATAAATTGAAAGCTTACCACTAATATTTTTTCGCATCAGTTTCAAACATGCATCAACATCCTCATCCTCTATTTCTTCAAAGCACCCTAACAGTTCCGGCTGTTTTTGCAGTTGTTCTCCAAATCTGGTCAAAAATTGAAGAGGACTCTGTACAAAAAGATGTCGAAGTGCGTCAAACTTCTCTTCATTGGTCAGATCGGACTCCGAATTTTGCTGACTTCTCACATAAAGGTCCGGTATTTTCGACAAAATTTCTAACATATCTATCTGCTCATTTGTTACTTGGCGTGACTCGGAAACTGAAATATGGAAAATCCAAGAAATTGAATACATTATCGTATCAGTACAAGAACGAATGAATTTACAGGAAAAATTCCTATACCTTTGCCCTGCTCCATGTGATTTTCTGCGTCCATCTCCATTCCCCTAAAGATATTTACAAGAATAGCAAAATATAAATCCTTGTTTTCACTCGTGAGCCAGTGAAAAGTAGAAAGTTTTGAGTGAATAATTCTCAAATCGTGAGGACTTTCTCCTTCCGTATAAAATACACTGACTGGTGTCTCAGTCTCCTCCTGGAAGCGGGTCACCAAAGCCAAACCGCAACCAACTACGATTTACATTTAACATTCAGTCAAAGACTCGAAAAAGTTGTTGTTTTTGTTTAAATTAGTAAAATTACTACAATTAAAGTTTTTCTATAAATTAACCAAATATTTAAGAAACATGGAAGTTACCTCGTCAGAAAAGACGGAGTCGGAAATGTTTGTGGAAGCGGTATTAAAAAATTGTGGTTGAATTTGTGCAATATTTTAATTTAAAACGAAATTTATTTTTGTAATTGTTGTTTGTTCCAGCTAAGCGAGGAAGACTTGGCTCATGAGGAAGAGATATTGAGGAACCCTTTCTCAGTGAAGCATTGGATTCGTTATATTGGTCATCTTAAAACGGATAAAAAGAATAGAAAGGACCCTCGAAGGTTGTACTTGGTGTATGAGAGATCGCTCAAAGAACTGCCGGGCTCGTATAAGCTGTGGCATGCTTATCTTGTCTTCCGGAAGAGTCATACATTGAGGAAAGGTCCACGAGATGCTGTAGTTCAGGTTTGTTGCATTATAGAAATTAAATAAATTGGTTTTGTATTGGGTAGAGCTTTTAAAAATGAGTCGCTGATTTCTAATTTATGTATTTTCAGGAACTGTTTGTGACTTTTGAGAGAGCCCTTGTGTTTATGAATAAAATGCCCAGAATATGGATTGAGTATTGCGACTTTGCTGTAAAAACTGGAAGGGTGACACAGACTAGGAAGATTTTTGACAGGGCGTTAAGATCCCTTCCAATTACTCAACATCACAGAGTTTGGCCGAGTTATGTTAATTTTGTTACGAAACAACATCTCATTCCTGAAACGGCGATTAGAATATATAAGCGATATTTAAAGGTATGAGAACTCCATAATATTGATTTTGGATATAATTTTAATTGTGAACATTTGGTCTGATTTTATTTGTTACTATTGTAGTTGTGTCCAGAAAATGCAGAGGACTTCATTGAGTATCTGTTGCAAGTTGGTCACTTGGATGAAGCTGCGAAACGGTTGGCGAATCTTGTCAATGATGAGAATTTTAATTCTAGGAAGGTGAGCATATTCTCGGAATCTGTTTTATTTAATTTAAATGATTCAAAGTAAAAACCGAAATTTTTTATAAAATTACTGAAGGGTAAATCCAATTATATGCTCTGGGCTGAACTTTGTGACCTGATTTCCAAGAATCCGAAAGAAATCAAGTCGTTAGATGTTGATGCGATCATTCGTAGTGCATTGAGGCGATACACCGATCAAATTGGAGCTCTGTGGACAAGTTTAGCTGATTATTACGTCAGATCAGGATTGTTTGAGAGGGTAATGTTTTGGAAATTAATAGTAACCATTATTTGACTTGCAACTGCGTTCTGCTATGTCATTCTAATTTCTTGTTGGTATCCAGGCTCGTGACATTTATGAAGAAGGCATCCGAAGTGTTACTACTGTTCGAGATTTTTCTCAAATCTTTGACGCTTATGCACAATTTGAGGAGGTTTCTTTAACAAAGTTGATGGAGTCTGATGGATTTGATGACATTGTTATTGAGATGCGTCTAGCTCGACTGGAGAATTTGATGGAACGACGGCCAATCCTGGTTAATTCCGTATTACTTCGTCAAAATCCTCATAATTGCAATGAATGGTTGAAACGAGTTGAGCTGCTGAAGGACAAACCGAAAGAGGTTAGTTTTATCATTAGCTTATCGGAATTCAACAACATATGTACTAAATTCAAACGTCTTTGGTTTGCAGGTCATTGCAGCATTCACAGAAGGCGTTCAAACCGTTGACCCAAAACAAGCTGTTGGGAAGTTAAATGCATTGTGGGTTGCGTTTGCAAAATTTTATGAAGAAGCCGGCCAGTTGGAGGACGCCAGAGTAATATTTGAAAAAGGAACTCAAGTTCCTTACATGAAAGTAGATGATTTAGCTCATGCTTGGTGTGAGTGGGCAGAAATGGAATTGAGACACAAGTGAGTTTTGTTTCATTTTTTAACGTTTATTTCTAATATACAATCCACTAAGCCAAGATTGTATTAATTTTGTTTGGTATTTAAAGGAATCATAAAGAGGCTCTTCGGTTAATGTATACCGCAACCACACCTCCAACAGGGACAAAAGTATCTTACAACGATGAAACAGCTACTGTACAGTCCCGGCTGTACAAAAGTTTGAAACTATGGTCATTTTATGCTGATTTGGAAGAATCTTTTGGAACGTTCAAAACTTGCAAGGCTGTCTACGACCGTGTTATCGATCTCAAAATTGCCACACCTCAAATAATCATGAACTATGCCCTATTTTTGGAAGAAAATCAATACTTTGAAGAGTCTTTCAAATCTTATGAAAAAGGAATTAGCTTATTTAAATGGCCTCATGTCTATGACCTTTGGAATACTTACCTTTCAAAGTTTTTGGATCGGTACGGAGGAGAAAAAATAGAACGTGCAAGAGATCTGTTTGAACAATGTTTAGACACGGTTCCACCTAAGTACGCTAAAAACTTTTACCTATTGTATGCAAAGCTTGAGGAGAAACACGGAAGTGCTCGTCGGGCAATGAACATTTATGAAAAAGCAGCAAAAGCGGTCGACAAAAAAGATCAGTACCAGGTATGTAGTTATAATTTCATATACACATATTCATTTCAGGGGACGGCGAAAACTAATTTCTTTATGTATGTTGATAGATGTTCAACATTTATATTCAAAAAGCTGCCTCGTTGTATGGCGTTACAAAAACACGGCCAATTTTTGAAGCCGCGATGGAGACATTGTCGGATTCGGACGCTAGACAAATGGGAATAAGGTTTGCTGAGCTGGAAACTAAATTGGGAGAAATCGATAGAGCCCGTGCGATATTTGCACACACATCACAGATTTGTGATCCTAGGGTATGACCCGTGTATTTTAATTTGAGTCATGGTTATGTTATAATGATACCGACGAATCACCGAATGTTAAACTTTCTTTTTAATTTTAGGTGTCAGCCGACTTCTGGGCTGCATGGAAGGATTTTGAAGTTCGGCATGGGAATGAAGACACTATTCGAGAAATGCTCCGTGTGAAGCGATCTGTTCAGGCAATGTACAATACACAGTTTACAGCTCATCTCATTGCCCAGCAAACTCAACTTTCCGGAGCAGCAGCCGTTGCAGGTGAAAGCACGTCCACATCAACAATGAAGGATATGGAAGCAGCCATGGATGTTGAGAAACCTTTGAAGAGGCCAGACCAGGTTTCTTTCGTTAGGGGTGACACCCTTGTTCAAACACATAATACTGAAAAGACTGCTGCAAATCCGGATGAAATCAATTTGGACGAGGAGGAAGATGAAGAAGAGGGAGACAAAGGTGTGTATATACGCACCTATATATTGCTTTAAAAAATCTAAATCTTTCACAATTTTTGAAACTTTTTTAATTATTGTTTCAGGAGAAGAAATGGAAGTGGAGAAAGCGCATATTCCAGCAGCCATATTCGGGTCGTTAAAACCTGTGGACATGGAAGAAGAAGCTGAAACGGATGACTAGTTAAACTTTTTTCTCTGGTTTTCTTGTGCACTCCAAGGATTCCTTCAATCGAACTTGAGGGTATATTTACTAATTAATTATAAATTTTTATATTTATCCAGACTATTGAGAACAATAAATTGTTGCAGACTTTTGTTCAATAGTAATTCAACTTTTATCATTCATCTTATTTATAATTATATGCACCGCATCAAACTTGTCATTTCAGACACAATGTGACTGGCATCATCGGAAGCTGGAACTTTCTCTTCGTAGAAGGGCGGGGAAAGAATCTTAGTTTTTGATCAAATGGCTTTTATGCCGTCTTAGGGTTAATTTTGGCAATACACTCTACTATATGCAACTTGATTTTTACACCTCAAGCATAGCTGAAACGAATCATTAAATTTGTTTCATTCATAATCCCAATAATGGTTTGTAATTTATCAAGCATAGTCATCATAGTTGTTTCAACTTGTCCTGCACCTGGGAATAGATTTTATTTTAGTCATTCGTTGCATCAATTGGACCGGTGACTTTCTCTTTGGGGGGACGAATGAGAAAGGCAAGTTCTTTCTGGAATAAGATCATGCGCTTCATCTTTCTTCATACTGTATTCACTTTTTCTGGGGTCAATTCCTGGTAATTTGTAATTCCTTCACTGAGTGAAGTTCACTCCATTTGTTCAACCTAGCCAGTCAACTTTTATTATTGTATTTAAGCCTTCAATAACCCATTCATCCATGCAAAAGAATGAAATGCATTATTGTAGCATGCAAGTAGTAATACTCCACATATTACCAGAGCCAACTAAGCAATACCAAACCAATACTTTTCTATTCAATCATTTCATATCGCCTGTTTAGAAAAGGAGTGCTTCTAAAATGATATCCTTATATCATGATGCAAGCAAGTAGTGCAATTGGATAAGGAACCAAGGTGTATAACCCATTTATTTGTAGTCTTTGCATCAGTAGTAAGAGGAATCCAACATTTTATACCTCTCTTTTAACACAACCACCAAATCTGAATGAGAGAAACAGTTTAACGCTGCTTAAGCCACTCGGGGGTCGAGCTAAGTTAGCAATGCAATGTCAGCCTATAGTAAAATGAGACAGATTGAATGAATGACCACCAATTCCTCTGCTCTGCACCCATCCTATTTTCAATTTAATCCACTTAACAACCTTATCCCTCCCTCCAAAAGGGAATGAACCTGGGAAAAAAGTTTCAGAAACTTTTTGGAAAAAGTAATTGAAAAACTGAGAAAAGATGCTGTGGAGAAAGTCATCCATCCAGAATGAGACAAATGAATACGGCTATATCTCTAAAAACTGGGCTATATTCCTACACGGTGGTGGTCGGGGGTTTATTTTGTACGAGCGGATCCCTTTCCCACCCACCACCACCTCATCACACAGCAGTGTGTGGAAACAAATTGACTCGTTGTGAAAATCCTTTGCTAAGAAATTTCCAATTCTGGTTGAATTTTGGCGAAAAACTGGACCCTGCCTCTGAACCCCGGCCTCACCGTGACTGGTAACTGTCTTTAACTCACTTTCTCCACTAGATTAAGACCAAGTAGAGATTAGGTTGGAAATTGACTGGGTTGCCCACAACTAACCCAAGCAGTCAGTTATGGGATGGGAGAGATACGGAATAGAAAATGGCTGCACCCCAACCGCCAACTAAGCTAAGGCCTAATTTTGATTATCTGACCCCACTGACAGGAGACACCCCACTTTTCCAAAGTGTTCCGCACCGGCTGTTTGTTGGTCTTCTGGCACTAGAATGAGCTTTCGTAAAATATTTTTGGGAGGATTTGATGCAGTTGAGGCTGAGGTAGTGGTTGGTAGTAGGATACATGTATATCAAACTTAGACCATCCATCCAAGACAGGCTTGGGTTAGGTTAGACTACGTTTAGTCTGCGTGTGTAATATTATGTGGCCTCTGCTGCTGAAGGAAAAAGCGTTGGTTTTGGTTTCTGGGCGGAGCGTCCCTTACTCTGCCACTGCCTGGCGCATTACTTACTTGCACCAAATTGTGGGACGCGATGCTCTGCAGCATGAGCAGGATAGACGGAGAGCCAGAGCAGTCCTCCAATGCTTTTCTCCATGACGAACACTAGTTTCTGTGTTGAGAAGGAGTGCCCACCCACCAGTTCTTAGTTCTGGCCCACAATACATTCCGTTGTTGGGTTATCTGGCGAGTGGCGATGGAGGTGGACGGTTGACCTCAAACAGCCCTTCCTGACCTCGTACCCCCCTCGTGTTGGGTATCATTGTAAAGGGGAGGAGGAGTGGGGTTGGTTGGTGGTGGAATGGAGTCGCTACCACATCTGGGAGGGGAGATGGAGAAATAAGGCCAATTTTGTCATGACATATTCTCACACACTTTAGTACGAGTTGGTCT
Source organism: Folsomia manolachei (assembly GCA_036491905.1). Taxonomy (NCBI): domain Eukaryota; kingdom Metazoa; phylum Arthropoda; class Collembola; order Entomobryomorpha; family Isotomidae; genus Folsomia; species Folsomia manolachei. The sequence goes on from JAAXNX010001216.1 coordinate 18,808, forward strand.
GCGAGGTGGTTCTCATAATATGCAATGTTCCTTAGATATATAGAGTTGCATTTGGATAGCTTAGTTTCCTTTGTGACGGATGTATGTGGATAACATTGATGGAACATGATGAACAAATACATAATAGTATTACTATTATAGCAGACCTAAGCTATTTTTTAATGGCGAGACATCATGTACCGTAAAAGTTCGGTGTGACTGATGCAATGGGCTTTATAGCATTCAAATGGATAATGGAATTCTCAGTATTCAATAGGTGATAGCGTGTTCAGGCATGTAAAAACTATTATTTTATTGCAATTATTAAGAACAGGTTAAACTTGACTTGACAACTAGAAATTTCATGTTGATTGCATCCGGAAAGGCTCTACAATTTCAAAACGGGTGCACCAAATTCCAAACTCAAC
>JAAXNX010001217.1:0-19210 GCA_036491905.1 Folsomia manolachei
ATATATTTCCAGGAGATTAGCTTAAATTTTTTGTCCTGTACAATGAACCAATCTTTTACACGTACGTGTGTGGTTGGGTTTTATAACTTGGACTGGGTCGGAATTACATTGACTTGGAATTAAAGGTGAAGGAAAGGTGGCCCAATAAGAAGAAGAACCAAAAAAGCCAACCATTTACCTGTGGAGGAAGGGATCACACTACTTTACTTGTAATCAATATGCTTCACCAATGATTGAGATGGATACTGACAATGAGACGGCACAAGTAACTCTTCATCATTTTTTCATTGCCAAGGTCAATCAATACTATAAATTGATACAACTACATTATCTCCGTAGTCATTTCTTTGCAGCTTCTTTGAAGAGTGTATCATCCACGACTAACCTCCAAACCTCCAACATGCACGCTGTAAGTTAACCAGCATGAATTAGTGACCCCATTCAGTGGTCCTTTAAAATCTATAATAAATTATCTATTCTAACCATTCTGTCATTTTTAGATCGTTTTCGCCTCCGTCTTGGCCGTTGCCACCGCCGCCCCCGGTGGTCTTGTCTACTCCGCTGGAATCGCTCCAGTTGGACTTACCTCATCCCAATTCCACGCCCAAGATGAGCTTGGCCAATATTCTTACGGATACGCTGGTGGCCCATCTTCCAAGTCTGAGAGCAAGGACGCCTTCGGAAATGTTCGAGGAGGATATTCTTACATTGACGCCAATGGAATTACTCAAACCGTGAACTACATTGCCGACCCTATTAACGGATTCCGTGTTGCTGCCACCAACCTCCCAGTCGGACCAGCCCCACAAGTCGCTGAAGTTCGATCTGTTATCGCTGCCCCAGTCGGTGTTGCTCATGTATCACACCCAGTTGCTGTTGCTCATGGACATCCAGTCGCCATTTCCCATGCTGCCGGAGGTAATTCAAAAAATAAAAGTTTCAAAAACGAGAAATGAACCAAACTAACAAAATTGTTTAATTCATAGGCCCAACCCACATCGCTGCGCTTCCCCTCCCACCAGCAGACACACCTGAGGTAAAAAAAAAAAAAAAAAAAAAATGGTATTGTATTTATTTACTACAATGTTGTTTAATTTTATAACAGGTCCATGCTGCCAAGATCCAACACGCCGTTGCTCATAATGACGCTCTTATCCGATCCGGTTAAATAATGAGAACTCTGTTTTTAGCAAATTCATTTCTTCTAAAGTTTGACATTATAGGTCTATGATTTGCAATGTCCAATTAAATTCTTGTCATTTCTCTGTTCAAACTTTTACTTGTTCTTACGGGTCTTTATTTTCTTTTGGTCTTCATGAACTATAACTTCTATTAATGCCCTACTGCCATTTTACTTACCAGATTTTATTTTTCATATGAAAACTATTACAGCTTATACAGCCAAAGGTACATATAAGAACGATGTATCCAAGTCCCTATTTTATGGGATTTTTTATCCGTTTCCAACTAACATGCAAAAATTCTATGCTCAATGAATAAACTCTCTCAAGTTCTCTGCACTTTCCTTTAAATACAGCATTTGATTTCAATAATGTTTCATTATCATCATGATTATTTCGACTTGATGCATGCCATTATAAGATAAAGATAGCTCGACCATTTGTGCATTGTTCTCAGTGACAACGGCAAATCATTACATAGTAAGCCACTAAAACCTTGGTTTCCGAGCACATTAAAAAATATGTAGACAGGAAACAGTTTTTTTCAAGATTTCTCAATCTCGCCCCCTTTGGAAATTGAGAATGAGAAATTTTGTCAACCTAGCCTGATGAAGTAAAACCCGAAATGTAAATCACATGAATGAACAATAGCTCAACTCCCCAAAATGGAACAGAACCGAAGATACTCTGCCCACCCCAGCGAATTCTCTGACGAAAACTCTCCCGAAGATCCTGAAGGAGAACCCATCAGTGCTGGAGAATATTACTCTGAAGATTTCGAACAAGACGATGAATTTGTTGACGAGATTCAAGACGACTTAGAACTAGACACTCAACCACTTCCACCACCATACCGTTCTCCTCGAAGTGGACGAAATGAGGGTCGGGAAGCTGTGTCAGAGGACGCCATCCTTGTCTACAAGTCCACCACCGGTCCTCGACTAACTATTCAGCCAAAAAAGAGTAGACACAATGAAGGACCTTTTCGAAGCAGAATGACCCAAGAGACGCGGCCCGTTAGTGAGATTGCCGTCCGTGGAAATGGTTTACAGCAACGAGGAGCTCCTAAAAAGATGCTTCTTCCTCCAACATCCAAGCCAATTCCACCTCCGTCCCCCCAACTACACAGGAAGCAAATTGGTGGAGGAGGAGTAATTATGGTGGGAGTTAATAATATTAAGAAACAAAACAATCTGGCCTCCCAAAAACCCGGATTCGGTCCCCGAAAGGCTGCCTCCCTTCTTGTAGTATCCGCCCGGAAACAAAATCGTAGTGGAGGAGGTCGACAAGGTATCCAAGCGTCAGCTTCCGGTTCAAGTTGTCGCCTTCCAAACAGGAAACTTAACACGCCGTACAACTATCGAATCAAGAGTAATCCATATACTCGACCGGTACGGCTGGGAAATAAAGTTGTGGAAGTCGTGGAAGGAAATGTTACTCAGAGGGTGGCGTCTGCAAAAAGAATGGCTGTTAATGACTTGAAAAATAGGATTGCCGTGTTACTCAAGGAGGGAGAGGTGAGGAGAAAGTGAAAAGACGCAATCCAATTGTCTTTGTCTCCTCTATTAATTTTTGGTACTTTACAGGAACTCCGAAAAGAAAATAGATGTCTCAAGGTTTGTCAAAATCGGCAAAACCTAGCCCTCAGAAAGTGGGAAGGACGCGATGCTCAACTTCCGAAGCTTCTACAACAGCATAGGGATGAAATTAAGTCTATGCATGTACAATTAAAGAAGGTTGGTAGAATCAAAATCTAACTAATTATCCTTTATCGTTATAATTAAAGTTAACTATGCCATTAATACACAAAGGCACTACAACAATGTCGAGATCTTGATGACAAGTCAAAGTACAAGGATAGAAAAATTGCAAAAATGGAGACCGATCTCACAAACCTTAGGGCACTGGCGACAAAGGACAATCTCAAGGAGCGGAATGATCTTCAGGAACAGGTGAATATTTTATCAGCAAATGTTGCAGGTGGTGAGAAAAAGATTCGACAGTACATGCGACATGTTGAAATCATGGAGAATAATCATAAACATGAGATTTCTACTGAGAAGCAGAAACTTATTAAAGCCAACCAGCACGCGATGGAGCTTCGTCATGAGATTACGGGATTGAAAATAGCTTTAAGGGTGAGTATCCATTTTGGAGAATATTTAAATATATCTACGCCATGTAAGCACTACTTCTTCCAGGACAAGGACCGAATGCTTAACTACATTCAAATGCGAACCACTGGGAGAAACTTGCTGAAATCATTTCAGGAGAAGGAACGACAACATAATGCCAAGCTGAATCCTGCAATGTAAGCTAAAACAAATAGGGTGAAATATACTTCAAATGTGAGTGAAAAGATAATTATTGCAAAATAAATAGATTATGCCCCGATGGAACCCACTCTCCAAGAAGTAGAAGCCTGAGTCCATACAGAAATCCAATCAGTGGACGAACATACCGTGCCCAAAGCCTGGATCGACCTGAAGATTTTTCTGACCCAAGACAAGAAAGCTTGCAAAATTCACCCCGAGACCAAATTGAGATTGAAGGGTTGCACAATCAGAATCCTTTGGAGAACCCCACAAACAAAGAGGTTGCTGAGGTGTCCACTAACATCATTCTGGAGCAAGGTGATCAATTACACCACGAACAACAACCACAATCTGGTTGGAATCAGAATGATCCATCCATCGATGTTGGAGGTGGCGACGGTCCCAACTTTCCAAGTCCGATAATGGAGCCGGTCCCAACATTTCCTGACCCCACGGCTGGTCCTACAAAAAATGCATATTTTAAAATGAGCCAAATGCTAGAAGCAAATAATCCTCCAACTAACCACCAGCCACCAGTTGGGTCAAATACTAAGATTTTAAAATGAGCCAAATGCTAGAAGCAAATAATCCTCCAACTAACCATCAGCCACCAGTTGGGTCAAATACTAAGAAGGCAACTCCTCGCAATTTTAAACCGCAAGAGAAAACCTCTGCCTCTCCCTACCTTGCCACTGCCCACCATCTTAAAGGCCGAGCTGTACCATGGGCACCAAAAAAGTCCTCCGACTTCCGGGAAGCCAAGAAACAACCCAAACCACAGCCAAAACCACACCCGAAGCCTACATTTGTTCCCTCGACCGGTCCAAAGACTCATGCTCTTGCCAAACAGGAGATGAAGTTGCAGCGAGAATTAATGGAAAATAGTACAAAGTCCAACATACCCGAAGTTGAGGAAGATCAAAGACAAAGAAAGAAGTGGGAGAAAGTTGTTCACCATCAAATGCCAACTCGACCGGCTGTGTCACAAGCAACTCAAATGGCACCGATGCCATATATTCCTATGCCAAATAATAATATGCCAGACTACTCCAGGGGTGTTCAAGCTCATCCACCACGACAGGAGGGGCCATTGCCGACACAAACTGCACCTATGCAGAATCATCTGATGTCCAATTATTCCTCCAACATTCAAGCACAGCACTCACCGAGAGGTGATCCAAGTTTTCCACCCAGACAGGAAATCCCAATGTCGACACAAATCATTCCCGGATCCATCCCAACATCTACCAGTTCAAATTATTTGAGTTCATCCTACTCAAATCCTAGTTATCACTCGCAAATAAGCGAGCAAGGACCTCCACACCGGCAGGAGATACCTTATCACTCACCAAGAAATGATTTTGAACCTCCAACAAGGCAAGATTTACCTTATCATTCACCAAGAAGCGAATATGGACCTCCACCCGGGCAAGAGATACCTTACCACCATCAGTACATTGCGCAATCTCAAAGGCAAGCACTTCAAACCTCGGCAAGGGAAATGGTCCCTCCAAGAGCCTTTAGTACTCCTCAGATGCAAGCGTCCCAACCGGAACCACATTTTACACAACTTCGAGAAATATACAGCATTCCAATGGTTGGACAACAAGGCAATCCACCCGAAAATCTGCCACAAACACAAAAGTGCATCTTCAGTTATAGCAATAGCGTTCCTCATATCAATCCTCAACAGACTAATCAACTAAATCAACCAATGAATCTTCCATTTTTCTCGACGGGTGATGGGCCTCAACAGCAAGGGGTAAGACGTGGGTTCCTTATCTGCTAATTGCCCAACTAACAATTCCAAAAATTGTATAGGTCACCGAAATACATTCGCCTCAACCAACCAGCCATCATGAACCACCAACTCACGCTCCATCACCAAATTCTACAAGCAGCAAATCAGACATCAACAGAATATCAGAATTCTCAAAACCCTACAGCTAATCAGAAATCACCGATTACTCAAGGAACAAAATCAGTAGCAAAACAAGCATCTCACATATATAATCCAAGTTTCTTTGCTAAACTTGGAACGTGGAAGTGACAAGGTTACACCCCGAAGTGTGGTGTAATATTATAGTTCCTCTATTATTATTTCCAAATTCTGCAGAGATATTTGTTATCTGTAAGAAATAATGAAAAGATGATAGGCCCTTTCATAGAATTGTAAATGATTTGCACAAAATAACTGAATTTGAATAATTAATAAATTGTTTGAATTTAACAAGTTGGGCAACTTGGTTCCGTTTTTATATTGCTATTTTTGTATATCACGATAAAATAGATACACGTTCAATCAGTCATTAATTAATTATTGATCTAGTCTATATAGTTTGACTACTTGTGGCGTTACTTAATATCATAACAGAAAATAGGAAGAACAAGATGGCATCTATATTGGAGACTAGGTGCATGTTTAGAATCATAATCATGCAACATATCTTGTAACTTAATGTAATACAACTAATCTTTGGAAGGGGATTGGTCTGGACAATTGAATTCGAGTAAATTAATGCAGTTGACCAGTCGTTTAAAATCATAATACGCAACAAGTTTCTTTTTAAAGATAAAGCTGTCTAAAACTCAAGATGATAAAGTTCCTAAAAAATCTTGTAATAATTTAGAAGAAGAACCCGAAAATTTTGATACATGTCTAATGGCATCATCCGTTAATACTAGGAGCGTCTGTCTCGTCTTGGCTTTCGCAAATGAGCTATTCCTGACCTCTTCGTGAATCTAAAAATGTTAAACAAAGTTTTTATTGTCAATACAAAACAAATGGTAAATAATCATTATGTTTGTAAACCCTTTACACTCACTTGTTTCGCATCACGGGACGAGATCAAGCTAGGATTCTGCTCCAGTTGAAATATTACGGGAAGTGAACACAAGTCAACTTGAGGGGACGAATTCAAGTCATTTTCAAACGTCATGAAATCCTTATGTGCCTGTACAAGTCAACATTTAAATTGAACCATTGAAATATAAACAGTACAATTATGAAATGTCACAAATTTTAGTTCCAAACCTGAAGGGCAAGCCCGATTTTATGTCCAATGGTCCCCGCTAACGACCTCACTTTCATTTCATGACCAGACAGTATTAAAGAACTAAAGCACGCATTTTCTAACAAGGACCCAATCCCTAATGAACTACGTCTTATCCACTTATCGAAGTTTAAAATTAACATTAAATCATCCAACTTCTTGGGCAGAGCATTATACCCAGGCATTTTGGCATTGGAGATAAGTACTCGGGCGGACAAAGCTAAAGCTTCACTTTCAGAAAAATCTGCTATAGAGTCGCTCATCATTTCCGTGACGGTCGAATTCTTGAGAGAATGCAGAGCCTTACTGCACCTGGCTAAGAGTAGGTCCCCCATGAGTGTTGCTAAAAATGAAATTAACTGTATAGGTAATAAGAAATCTGTCTGACACTCATTACATGTAAAAATACACGTAGTACCACTTCTATTTACTTACATGTTAAAGTACATATATTAACCGTGTAGTAAATAACTAACCAACTTTATTCCCTTGATGCATTCCAATCCCGATGTCTTCAAAGGCTGCGTCCCCATCATCTGAAGCTAAATTCCCGTCAATTTTTCCTAAAGTGGGCAAATCTTCCTTTGGAATTTCCACAACGGTACGATGAAGCATGTGTGCGGTATAAATTGTTTCTGCTATTTCGGCAAGGGCTTTTTGTCTGAAACACAAATTAGAGTGATGAAATAGTCTAAAACCTGAAGAACATTGCATAAAGATGGCTTACTTAGAAATTACGTCATCTAAATGATTGTCACTCGATGAGGAAGAAGGGACCAGGGTTTGCGAAGGGAGTGGGACAAGGCTTATCGGACCTGTGACTCTAAACATATTAGCCACTAGTAGAACAACCATGGATCGTATCTGATAAGAGGATGAATTGAATTCTTGTCTATCCGGACTACTCCCAGTGTCAAATTGTCTGCAAATTAGGAAATCAAATCAATATCTTCAAAATGAAATTCACACATCTTTGATTATGGAATTTTACCTAGTATATTTTAACAGAGGATGTTCCGACCCCTTAAGTTTATCAATCCATCTAAGAATGACCTTGGCCTCGTCGTCCCTAATGGCGGAAGGGTTATCAAAATTGCTACCGATCCCAGGCTCACTTTGGCTACCACCACTGGCCAGGGCGTGGGAGTGCGATGTGGCAACCGTCATTCCGGGTCGATTAAGGCTCGTCCACAGCAAAGAGTTGTTCAACCTGTTTAACCGGTAGCCCAGTAGATCCTCTGCGACATCCACGACCCGTTTTATATTTTGTCGTTGTGAGTACAGCAACTTGTTCATGGCGATTATATTTCCTGTTATTCAAACTAATCTTGTTTCGGCCTTGAAATTGCTTGCGACAAGGTCTAACCCCGTGAAAGCCAGAGGCTTCCCTTAAACCACATCACGGCTCACTGGGACACCTTTGAATTGTTAGTTAGGGTTTTACCATCTTGGTTTTGCTTGTAAATTCGAAAAATAAGCCGAAATTTTAATTACAACGATAAAATATGAATCACGTAATATTACGTTGTTCTTAATGTTTGGCCTATCTTTTACTTCAGTTAGAAGACGACTGGCTAGTTTAAGGGTGGAAGTTGAGTAATTACGGGTTTAATTTGTGACTAGAGCTGGATTTTTCGAAATTTTATTAAAAAAACCGAACCGATTGAATTTCGGAAATTGTTCGGAAATTGTTCACATTCTCAGATTCACATGCTAATAGAACCCTTCCCACATTTTTTGGGGACTGGCAGGATTTAGTCTCTCAGAGCTGAACATTGAACTAGATCAACTTTCTCCATCTCGGGTTAATCCGTGACTTTCACTTTGATTTTCCTATCATAAGATAAGATGTCTTATCTTGGGTACTAAAATTGTGGGATAATTCTATAATTTACAACATCTGCAGTAAAGAGCAGTGTTGGGAAAAGTAAAATGTGCAGATGTTTGTTAAATCGAGCTGGTATTCAAATGCTTTCTCTTTCTAAATGTCTTGAAATTTTGAAATATTGTGGAGTATTTGCAGGATTTCTTCATTTCTTTCAACTAGCCTGTGATGACGACGGGTGTGACACCCACGAAGAGCTGGCATTTGATAATGCTGAATATTACATTTGTTGGGATTCTTTTCATTTTTGTATAGGGCTTTCTTTTCAATACTTTGCTGTAATATTTCTCTCCATACTTTCATCTCAGGTTGAATGATTCGTATTCAAAGTAAAAATTTTAGAAAGATCTTTGTCTGATTGTGATCACGCCTTGGATTTGTTATAATTCATGCAACATCAAATCAAATTTCACCTCCAGGGGTGAGTGCTTTGAGACAACCTTTGTCCAAAATCCCTTTTAATGTAAAAAATCAAGAGGAATGTGTTTCATTTTTCATCATTTCTTTACGCTTTGCACAACATTAGAAACTCGTTTCAGCAACTAGTTTTCGAATGATTGCTCATGAATATGATGGCAATCGGGTGTTCGTAATCCTACGAGCAACTAAATTTTGAGAAACATTTAAATGAAAGTATGAGCAACTTTGTTTTTAAATTACAAAAGAAAATATAAAAGTTTGAAATTGTGCATGTGATTGATGCAGTTGAAATTAACTCTGGTATAACGCATAAATGTCATGTAGAGCCGTAAGATAAACATGCATAAGAATACTTTAAAGTTGCAGATGATTCTGATATTTTATGCTTAAAAAAAATTTTAATTTAAAATTTTTTTCAAAACCAATACACTGCTTGATCCAGCATTCTTTGTGCAGTTGACGAGATAAAGACACAATGCATAATCAATCTGACACTGTCGATTGATCGATGGGTCAAATTTGTCAATTAATGATAACAGATCACTAATTGTGTCACATTTTATCTTAAAGCTTTTGCCTTGTGTGATGCTTGTCACATCATTATTGCAGCTATTATAAATGAATACATGCACTAATTTTTGCATACAATTGAATTGGCTCGACCTTTGGCACAGACATCGGATCATAACATACTAACTCCATTAATTACTGGTGTCGCCTTCAGTCCCAGTCTGCCTTACTGTGGAGTTAACTAGCTCCTTCAGCAAAGAATCAGCCATGAAATTATTCATAATTCTTACAGGGTTCGCCTGCCTTTCGGCGTTTGCAAGTGGTCAAACCCCAAAATTAGCTCAATGCGGTGGGGACATTAGTGGAGATTCTGACTCCATCACATTTCCAGGGCCTGGCGAAACCCTGCAACCCGGAGACACTTGTGTTTGGACAATTCATCTCGAGACGCAAACCAATTTTCGATTTTCCATTGAAAATTTCGATATTGGTTCAAGGTTCACCGATTGTAGAGATGGAAGTCTTAGATTTTATTCCATCAGTAACTTACTACCAGCCGGAGAGCCAGAAGGATTTACGTAAGTGGCGTCAGTGACTGACGATCAGTAACGTAATTTATGAGTAAGTATTTATATCGTCTTCTTATCCACCATATTAGGTATTGCAGCCCACGCCCACCTCCCGCTGTCATGTTTATTCCCAACAGTGTCGCCGTCTTGGTTTTGTACATTAGTGAGGATAACGTCGATCCTGGAAGGGGGTACTTATTTTCCTGAATTATCATTAATTTTTTTGGAATGACCGTAATTACCATTCAATGATATTGTATAGGTTTAACATATCATGGACCGGTTCAAATTCCGATCCTCTTCAAACAAAGCATGTAACATCATTTTCCACCGTTTCGCAAGGAGTGATCCGGTACCCCGTGGCTGGTACGAAGAATAATAATTCAACCCTGTCAGAAACTCTTAATAAATTGAAATTTTTGTTGTGTGTTCTCAGGAACTTATGAAACCAACCTAGCTGCGACATGGCTAATTAAAACGGTCACCCCACAACTAACTACGAGATCAGATTTTAGTCTGAATTCCTTGTCATTTGGATCCTGCAGCAATCCTTCTCCCTGCCTTTGTGATGCACTCATCTTGTATGAAATCACGGAAATTGGTGTACTAAATGAAACAGAACGATTCTGTGGAGACACTTCGACCGCATTTATTCCCAACATTGGTTCCCGATTTATCCTCGCTTTTTTCACGGATGGTCAAACAGGAGTGGATGAGAGAGGATTTGACGTCGTTTATGTTCCTACGGACGTACCAACCACACCCGTAACGACTGTGACGACAACAATTCCAACGACCACGACGTTTGGGCCAATTCCTGGTGTGTTACATTTTAATGATTTCACCCTACTTTCTCTTCTTCAGTACTGAAATTCTAAATATCCACAGACACAGTATGTGGCTCAATTCTTGATGAAACAATTACCGGAAGGATTTCTTACAAGCCTGCAGAGCTTTATCAAGCAAATGAGCGCTGTGTTTGGACGATTCGAATCCAAAATGCGATTGGAATTACTTTTAACCTTCTTCAAAGTGGCTTCGCCGCATCGGATCCGGATGATGGTCTTTCCATCAGTACTTTCACCAGGGCTGATCCACCTCTATTGACTACTGTTTTTATGTAATTTGTAAAAAATATTAGCGAGTTAAAAATTCTGACTTGGAAATGCTTTCTTAAAATTAAAATGTTTTTGCAGGAGAGACTCAGGAATCCCAGTATCTTTGAGGGGAAGTGTCGCAATTGTAACCTTCCAAAGCGATGCATCTGCTGAAGGGTTTGTGGCCATTAGATTAAAAATCAGAATGAAACATATTTTTTGCTAAAATGCAACTGTAACATTTATAGAATGGGATTTGTCCTGGAATATCGAGCCACAGATTTCTCTAATGGCAATATCTCCGCACTCTCAACAGACTTTGTTTCTACAACTCCAATGGGTTATTTGGAGCATCCAGGAGGAGGGGCTGAGTATCAAAACATTGAATTGTCAACATTTATTATCACCACGCCCAACTTCAGCGTAAATAATAGTCCCAGGTTGAATACCACTTGGACGAGAATAGATTTGGAATCATCTTGCTTGGATTACGTGGTTCTTTATAAGTATTATCCAGACCCCAACGCTTTTGGAGGGTGGAGTCAATATGATCTGTAAGGAATTGATTCTACTAAACCAATTAATAATACACAATTAGCAGTATTTTATGAAATATCTGTGATTTTCCAGCTATTGTGCCACTTCACCAAAATATACTTCCCATACAGACTTGCTCCTCTTTGTCTTCAAAACGGATACTAGCGTTACACGGCAAGGATTTAGTCTGGAATGGATAACGGCTTAAATAAATAAAAATTTTATTTTAAATTGGCCAAGTTAAAGGTTTCATGAAATCGGCTTTTAAAAGCCAAAAAATTAATTTATGATCAGTTTCTGAAGTTTGCTCATGAATCAGTGACTTTCTCCAGGATCAACAAGCCTCGTCGTTAGTTTATTCTATTTTTATTAGTAATATGGAAAGCTTAACGGGAAATGATTGATTGAAACGGAACAAGGAAGTCGATTGAGTGTATGAGGAGTATTTATGTAAATGCCAAATTTTGCAAACTTTGTTAAGTACCCTGAAAATTTGGCGTTGTCCTCGGGCTTGTTTGCATATTGGCATTTACTTAGCAAACCACGTCAAAACACGTTTTTGATTGCTACACATTTGATGAATGAGATGTAATTTCGACTGTGTTTGCTTTCCGCCTCTAGAATCTGAATGAAAGTTTACATTTACTATTTAATTTCAGAATTTTCCCTCTGTTAGTAAAAACGCGTTGCACTCGTGGATATGATTTGGAATTCACCCCACACAACTTCCGGGTACTTGATTTTAGAGTTGCAAAAAAAATTTCGCTCTGGGGGATTTGCGAAAGTTTAGATTTTTTTGAGAAACATTAAATCATAATATTTTTATCATACGAGTGGAATATGATAATGTAGTTATTTCAACAACCCAATCAAAATGTTCTAGAATCTTCAAATCGAAAACTTTGTTATTTTATTGCATCTATTTTATTTCTGAGTATTAAATGTCAGGACTGAATAAGGTGTGACTTTCTCATTTTTCACAAGTTCTCTCATATCCAATATCCAATTATGACAAGTCCCATTGTTAGAAGTAAGAGACTGTTCCATAAAAAGCTTTCAATATCCTATTTTGATGGCTCGTCTTTCTTTGTGTCAGTCATATCATAAAAGTTTAGAAACTAATATTTTTGAATACATTGTATCATATGACACCAATTTGGAGTATCAAAATAATCTGCTTGTGAAATGTATCCCATTCAGTTTTTGTACTTATTAATTAATTACTACTTTATGTAAACGCCCGGATTAATTAGTAGATTATCGATTTCTAACAGATTTAACCAGCTAAGCTAAAACGTGAACCTTTCCATAAACTTCTTGCTACGATTAATTGTTGATGCTACAAGAAAACGCACTTACATGATCACAAAAGGCAGTCGTCTTTTGTTCCATTGTTTCTCAACCTCACTACATTACTAGAGTAAAGTTGGATATTATGCTCCCAATAATCTCTGCTAACAATAATTCTGCCTGGGTGAAAACTATATATTAAATTTTGTTAAGTATGAAATTAGGAAAGACAAAGGATGGCAGTGTCCGGATCAATGTCCTGCAGTTTATAACCTGTCTTTAGTCACTGATTAAATATTAAATGCTGCAACAATCTGAATTTGCGAATAGCTTGTCTACTCGTTTACTAAAACGATGGAATCTGTGGATTTGACTTTCAAGAGCAAAATTGGAGTCAATTTTTTGTTTGACTTACTGCAAAATTTTGTTTCTGCCATAAGTTGTCCAGATTTACGCAAGAAATTAGCCAACTAATTAAAACTTTTCCGACCAATGTAAGTCAAACTTTAAATTATTTCTGATTCTATATACCTACACAACACAAAGTACATGCTTATCGTGGAACGCACTCCTAGAATTCTAATAAATTCCAATCCGAATCAGCCACAAACTAAGTTCCTTCCAATCTGTCTCTCCAACATATTTTTTCAATCTCTAGGAAAGTCCTGGCATTGTTTCGTATTGTGTCCACGTCCACCTGAAACCAATTTGGGTGGTATGTATCAAATTTAAATGGAATTTCATCTCAAGTTTCGTATTCTCTTGTTAACCTATAACCTACGGAACAAAGTGCATGGTTATGTATGCAGCGTTGAATTGCAATCCAACAAGTCACTACGCAGGGAATGACAGGCAACAGACAGAAAATATCTCACCCGGATTTAAACGTTTAAATAGTATTAGTCCTTGTCTCCTTTTTCAGGAGAAAGCATCAAGCTGCAGGATGAAGAACATGTATATTACTCAGAACCTCGGCAAACTTAGGAGGCAAAGTGATACAATTTTTTGTAGAAAACATTGATAACCACTGACAAGAAGGTTTTAAGAAGCCAAATTTTTTGCCAAAATATATTTTGATTAATTTACAAATTAAGTGAAAGTTGCTGCAACATCTTTTTCGAGACAAAGTGATACAATTAGTTTTTAGATTTTATAAATAAGTTGGATACGTAATGGAATTTATGGACTCATGGGTCCTTCTTCACGAAAATGCTCATCATATAAAAACAATTTATAATTCCCCACACGAGACCACGGTGCATTCTTCCGTGTCCGATGTGACTTTTCCTGGTGTTGAACACACACTCTCGGGGGATATGGATAATATAGAATCCGTAGTTGCGGATAGGAACCTTGTGTACAGACAGCCACCTTGGGTTATTTTAGTGTTAATAACGGGATATTTATTTATCCTAATTGTTGGATTGATTGGAAATTTCTCCGTCCTGATCGTTGTTGCCAAAAACCCACGACTGTCCACAGTAACTAATTTGTTCATTTGCAATTTAGCTGCGGCAGATCTGCTCGTCTTGATATTTTGCATTCTTCCAAACCTTGTCTCCAACATTTTTGTCCGTAAGTGAATCCAATTATTTGTAAAAGCTACTTGTGTATTTTTGCATATTTTCAAAACTTGTACAATTGAATATTGAAGTCGGACGGAACAGCAAGTTGTGTCAGCTATAAGGCAGCAATTTGATTTGGTTTCATTCGGTTCAATTGATTGCGTGTCGAAATAGGTGGTCGAAATAGTAGCAAACAAATATTTCATTAATAATTCCAGATTTATTCCAATACTATCAGAATATAGGCATTGCAGATGTTTGTTGAAATCCTTCACAACTCTGTGAGATTTAGTAACAAGCAATGTGCATAACTTCAATTATCTACATGCATGAAAGAAAACAATCTTAAACGAGGTCAATATTAAAAACCACAAACCACGATTGATTTGTGGGATTAATGTTCTGCCTGTTTACATACATAGATATTTCACATAGAAATTGAATTGCCATATTCCACAGACCTCAATTTCTATAAGTTCGTGTCCGTGATATTATACGGGCAAAATATTTTATCAGTAAATCAAATTGAAAACTGACAACAGTTATTTCAAACCGTTTAAGCACGAGTGAAACTTTTAGGACATTGATTGCATACTTAAAGCTTTGTCGTAACAATTGGCAAAAAAATATAAACTTTATGCTAACTTTTCCTCACCAATTAACACCAGGGAAGATAACAACCTCACCTCGTCGACATTCTTAGCCATATTGTAGTTTATCGAAGGCAAACAAAGTTGTCAACTTACTAGTTAGTTATAGAGTGTTGTTATCCAACAGGAGAAGCTTTTTTCTGCGAACTTTAGCTGTTACAAATATCACCTGGTGGAATTAGAGAGCAGTTGGTGTCAATATGTGCAAACTACTGAGAATTACAGTTTTATTTTTTGTGATAAGCTGTGTTATGACTTGTGACCGTTAAATTGAAATGACGATTTATTTTCACAGCTCAAAGATAGAAAATGCATAGACCGGTGAAAGCCGTCGTTCATCAAGTTGGTGATGACTAACCCTTTGTAAAAAAGACAATGATATATCAGATTTGCCGATTTTCCTTGATTTTAATATAAAATGTAAATGCTCATATTGACTGTTGTTTGAATTTTTTGTGTATTTTCTTTTCTTTGCTGGTTTAAACGGTTTCGGCTTATAGAAAAAATTATAATAGACAAGGATAACCCGTTTCCAACGGATGGGCTTAAAATTGAGATGTGAAAGTTTAGGATCAACAGTACAATGATCACAGCATAATCCATTGGCGTCATTGAAACGAAACTTTTGGTAGATCCAATATTTACTTTACGTTGATCAGCGACACGCATTAAATACTTTTCCAAGGACTTAAGCTTTTCTGCACTTGAAAATTTAAACTTGCGGTATTTGGGTATCCTGCTACAGTTTATTTTGAATGAATTACATAAAAACCGCAGTCAGCGAAATGTGGGTTTTTAATATCAAATCCTGATTTGTTTGTCTGCAAAACATTCTTGCTCTTTCAAACAAAGTCCATGTCAAGGTCACATTCTCGGTTTCTTGTTGAAATGGTAACGTCTTAATTACAAAAGTCTGCGGTCATTTCTGCCTCAACACTTTCCTTCGTTTTGTTTTCAACATGGCTTAGTTTTAATTCCTTGGTAGTACCATAAATACGATGATGTTGCTGAATGAGTGACTGCCTATTTCAGACTATTTCCTTGTGGTTTCCATTTCATTGACATGGATGACTTTGTACATATTTTAGAATTAATTAATTTTATTCAGAAAGAGTAACCTTCAACAGCGGTTTATATGGGAGTGGTATCGATCAATGTTTCCGACAACTTTGAATCGAAATCTATTTACACTTACCAAACTATTACTTAAGCGGATGCAATCCAGAGATTGCGTTTATTTACGACGTTACACGATTTCGGCACAGTTATGGTGTGACTAATTCATCTATGATTTATTTACTTTTCAGCTTGGGTCCTGGGTTGGTTCCTTTGCAAGACGGTCCCTTACATTCAAGGTGTTTCTGTCTGTGCATCCATCTATTCGCTGGTTGCCATTTCTGCCGAAAGGTAAGAACCTGATTACTTGCAAAAAGTAAAGAATTCTGCCAAAAAGAACTCAAACAGTTTCTTGTAAAAGTGAAAGTATGTCAACTAATTTGCGGTGAAATGTTGTTGCCCGTGGCTTGTGGAATTGTTGTATACAAGTTGCAAAATGGTTTTGAGTTTTACTGGCAGACGACTTCATCAAAGAAACACGTTGAGTTTAAAAACACGTTTCATAACCTAAAATTGCGAATACGAACTGTGGTGAAAGTTACAGAATTTCAAGTATTTGATATATTTGAAAATGAGGTTGCTTTATTTGTTGTGTGGTTTCACATACCTACCTTTTCTTTGAAAGTTTACACAGTTTTTGTTGATGCTACTAAGGATTGAAATTCTATAGCCGGCAATGAAATCAACGAAAAAGAAGAAATAAATGCCGTCGCTAGATATAGCCTGCGATATGTTGAAAAGCGATTGATTTACTTTTTGTTTTCATTCAACTAAATATTTTGTATTCAATACCTGCTTTGTGTGCTTTTACTCATTCATAGACTTGGACTTGTGCGTCAGAGCACCACGATCATATTTTGCTTAGAAATAGATTGATTTTGTTAAAACAAAAATGCCTCTCCGAAAAAAGTCCCGTCTTCTGGGAGGCAATTTTTATTGGCAATCTAGTCAGAACGAATGATTTGACAATATTATCATAAATTACTTCAATGTAACCACTTCACGTCGTGGACACGTATTCCATTTTAAATAAAGGAGCCTGTGGAATATTATGGATTTGGCTGTTATTCCTTCATTTTGAATATTTTATGTGTAGACAAAATTTGGAATTGATATGATAAGTAGACTGATTGGAATCGATTGACGGACATCACAAAACTTTGTAGGTGTGCAAGCATTATTAAAAAAAATATCAACAAAATATTTTATGGTCGAGGAAAAATGATTTTTACGCCAATATGTTTTGTCAAGAATGTGTTTTGTGAGAGCATTTAAATGTCATAAAAGAATAGATGCATATAGTATGCTTTGACATGAACTTTCTTCCCGATGGCAGTATTGATCTCGAGCTTTACTTCTTCTAGAAAAGTTCGAAAGTTTGACAATGAGACAATCCCTCGGAGTTAACTAATGATTCATCGGATACTCCCAGAAGTTGTCTGCATCTGTCGATTCTAGCCCACTTTAGAAATCATGCGAGAATGCCTTAAAATGCAGTCTGCAAACTTTCTCTTTTTGACAAATAACAAATTACAACGACTGCAAAATTTTGGCAAAAGATAAAGTATTCTGTACGTTACTTGTCCATAGGTAATTGTCAAGTTATTGGCAAAATTAGCACAGATTTAAGGAAACTTTTATAACAAAATGTTTGTTCATTCTCCGCATTTTTAATTGTTTATCACAAAATTCCTTAAATATGTTTTTATTTTTCCAGATGCCACGCAATAAACTGGCCCCTCCAAGCCCAACTGACCAAGTCCACCGCTCGAAGTTACATATTTGCCATCTGGTTATGGTCATCTTTAGTAGCAGCACCTTGGGCCATCTTCTTTGACATTGCCCACGCCGATGAGCAACACCCAGAACTGGAATTCTGCATCGAAATATGGCCACAAGGTCCCGGACCCGGTTCCTTAAAGTGGGAGACGTATTACTTCCTCTTCTGCAACCTAATCCTCTGCTACCTCTTCCCCTTGGCAGTAATTTCGCTGTGCTATTTCGTCATTTGGCTTCGAGTTTGGCGAAGACCCCTTCCGGTCGATGCTCAATCGAGAAACTCAAGTGTCGAACTTATTCACCAACAGGCAAAGGCTGGAGTTTTAAAAATGTTGCTGGTCGTAGTTCTAATGTTCGCACTAAGTTGGCTGCCGCTATATGTCATATTTTCCAGGATAAAGTTTGGCGGAAGTCTATCCGACTTGGAAGTGGAAATTATTGATATCGGTGCTCCTTTAGCGCAATGGTTAGCTAATGGTGTGAGTGCATTAAATCCTCTCATTTATGCATTTCTAAACGTGAAATTTCGACGAGCTTTTACTTCTTTGTTTTGTGGTAAAATGTTGAGACGGGATCCTACTCCTCACTACCAAAAACCTAACGTCAATATCATGTTAAAACGGTTGAATATGTATAAGGCTGGTCATATGAATACATCATCGATGTTTAATGTTAATGTGACAGAGGTTTGAAAGCACTAATTAAGATTAGTGTAGTGCTTTCTTCCCTACAATACTTTCTCTTTTGTATTTCTTGTTTTTCCTTAGAATTTGATTAGACTAAGGCTATGTCAATAAATTTATACTAACTATTTCCACTTTACGTAGTCTACTTAATCCTCAGGCCAAGGAAGAGGTCGTGGTATATCAACAAAGTAAAACAAACAAATATCAAGATGCAATCAGCACGAAACGAAGAGGTCATTAAGATCTTGAAATGTGGGGAAACAGCGGAAATGGCATGATTGCGAAATTTATACAAGAGAAATGACCCAAAGATAGTTGGTCTGAGAATCAAGTACCATCCCACGATCTCTTGATGGAGAAAAGTTTATTGTTTGACACGTACCACGTTGAATTGCACATTGTTTGAGAGTGGCTGGCGAGCCGGCGTCTGTGGTTTTTAGGAAATTGAGCAATTTTATGTTGGTCCACTTAGCTTTCACTTACTTTCTCTCAGTTGGAATGCTCAGGACCTTTTGGGCCAAAAGGAAAGGAAAGCAAATTTTTAACGACGGAGTAAA
>JAAXNX010001218.1:0-19188 GCA_036491905.1 Folsomia manolachei
GAAAAAAGTTTACTCTGGAGAAAGCAATGTAAATGCCCGAATTCGGGCATGTGAACACATGCACTCGCTCGTTTAACACTTGAATAAATTCCCAGGTGAAATTTAATCCTCCCAATTTTTTACCATTCCAACCAACCAACTGGAAACTGGGAGAAAGCTGTTTTTCATGGCTGTAAAATTCGGAAGGGAAAGTCATTAAGTTAGGCAATGAGTTCATTTACTGCTTCCAAAATGTACAGGGTTTGGTTACTGACTTAAATTGTTACGGTCAAGTCTACAAGTATTCCCAATTTGAGACAAAATACGTCTGCAATACATTCCAAGACATTACACACATATTACGAACTTGCTCCCAACTTTCTCCCCATAAACTGCAGTGAACCTTCAAGAAATCATGGTTTATCCCAAAATGTTTGCCGTTCTTAGGTTTTAAGCTCAATAAATATTTGCTATTGAACAGGAACCAACAGAAATTCATGGTGAAAGCACTCTTACTTTAAAACACACCAAATAAGCTACTTACTTAGCAAGCTGTTTACCCCACAGTCTCCACTCTCACAAGTGGATTGAGAGCAGAGAAAGTGGGAGAAAGCCACATAAGTTGCTCCGAGCACAATAACCATAAAATAAACACTTTAACAACTTCTCGGCCCATCCATCCTTCTCCATTTGTTTCTTAAAGCTCCGGAGAAAGGGACTCAATTATAATTGGACCAAACATCCGCTCTTTAACTACAAACTAATTAGTTCCATTTATTGTTTAGGATGACCCAAAATCCGGTGCATAATCAAACCGCAGACATTAATCTACGAGAACTTTCTCCAAGAAACTTGCATAAAAACATCCGCCAATAATTTGGTGAGTTTCATAAATATTCCTTTATTTTTACACCTTCTTTCCGTTCTACAAGCTACACTTATCCCGGGTCCTACCAAGTAAACGGCTAAATTTTGAATGCGAGGTACACGTTGTTCTAAACTAATAAATGTATTAGGCTGCGATACAGTAGTGTAACCCTAACCCACTACTTTTCGTACAAAAGTCAGTGATACATAAAAATGCAACCAATAAATTCCACTAATTTACAAAATAAGGAATCCGTCTTATCATAGAGATGCATAGATCAGATCAACTGTACAGCTAATTCCGAGATTTTAGGCCAACATATCCATAACCTTCTATTAAATATATCACAATACCTTCCATTACAGGAAGTTCCTTCAAATTAAAGCATACATTTCTAACTAATTCGCGAATTATAGGCCCCATAACTGCATAGCTTTCGTCCAAAGATACAATCATAACCCCGTATACTGTGGATATTGTGTACTCTGGGTTTGGAATCCACTCGGAGAATTATGCACCTGAGCGGATGAGGTACTAGGCCGGAAAAATAGTCTGCCACGACTCCTCTCCTTCTTCTGGTGGGAGAAGGTGTTTTCCCTGTAATAAAACGATAAAAATTAGAAAACAGGCAATCATAAAAAAACTCTTTTATTTCCCAGAATAAATTCCCAATTCCCTGACCAGATAACGAGACAAGAAATCCATTCACTACGCAATACCCGGACATTACTTTCACCCAATTGCCCACAATTCTAAAAATATCGCATCTGGCCAGATTGGGAACATAAAACTCCAGCAAAGGCCCAGAATTGGACAAAAATTCTCCCATTATTCTATCCTAGGATTCCTAGCTATATAATCATCACTTGTCCCGTCCACCGGGACAGGATAAGTGTGTCAATGTCAAGCTCTCCGATGAACTAATGACTCTTTCTCAATTGTGAAGTTTCCCTGCTCAAAGATAAGTCAAACTCTGAACTAAGCCAGTCTTGTTACGGTGATTGAAATCGTTTTCAGAAAATGGAGGGCAAGGTCTCCTCTAAAAAGACACCGGTTGCAGACACGTAGGAAACTATTCAATTGGTTTTACTCTTTCAACTTCAAAGCCAAATAACATGCAGGTAAAAAGATCAAGTCCAGACTTATGTGAAAAGAATGCTACTTTCTCCGAAGATGAAGAATAGTCCAACCAAACCTAATCCCAGACGGAACGACTTTGTTGTTTCTTCGGCTGAAAATTTCTCGAAATTGTTTCTTTCTCTAGGAAAAAGGCCACCAAAGATTTTAAGCCTTATTCCAGAAGTCAAGTCAATTGTAAAACCGTAATTCAATAGCTGTCTAGTCCAGCAGGGTGAAAGTGAAGGCGAACCCTGGAACCCGGTTCGGGGATAAAGATTGATGACCATTATCCGTGAGTGTACCCGGGTACAAACAAGTGAAACAAGTAATCAAGGGTTTGAAAGAATGCCTGCAAAGGAAATGGTCTTTCTTAAGATCACAAAAGCCAAGAAGTACTTTCTCTGTCTGTCGCTCAACTCATTAACAACTTTTGTATTTGTGCAGTCAAAGGAAAAGTCATCAAAGAAAGATACTCCTGCTGAGTGAAGACGGTGGTTATCAAGGTTCTGAACCACTTGAATGCATGAGTCACAAATTGCAGTCCCTTGTTATCAAGGATTATCTTTGTTGCAGAGAGTCAATTTTACTGACTAAATTATGGAAAATTTAGACATTCAAAGAAAACGGAAGTCAACACAAATGGGACCAATTACTAAATCAGACTGGAGTACATCGCTCTTTAAGAATTATAGTCCTAAAAATAGTGCTACCCAAATTGACCAAATTGGCGTTAAAAGTAAAAGGAATGGATCAAGATTTTCGCCCTGAACCACATAATTTCGACCCCAGAGCCTAATTAGGGACGAGAAAACATGCAAACGGAGCCAAAGTGGGAAGAATTCTCCAAGGAATTGAATTTACTACCCAAACTCAGAGTAATTCTTCTTTAGCCTCGCTTTAAATAAATAAAACTACTTCTTTCTGAATGCAGTCTAATGTTTTTACCAGCTTAAAACGAATCTTGATTACTTTACCATGAGTGAATGTTATTTAGAGACTTACCCAAAAAATGGAAAAATCGAGATAAGCAGATTCTTATCGGGATGAGCAGCCAGAACTGAATTATTTTGAAGCGTGTGGTTAATCACTTGTCTTAAGTAGTCTTGTAACTTTCTCCTTCTTTCGTCCACAAATTTCCCGTCCTACACAGAAATCCCATCCAACCAATAAATCATCTATTTTAAGAACAAACTTGATTACCAAAAATATCCCAATAGAGCTCACCTTATTTCCCAAATGCTTTTTCGGAGGAAAGTAAAACGTCCCAATAACAGAATCCCGTTTCTTATAGGTCACGATGCAAACTATAAAATTGAGAGTAACGCCGATAAACATTCCACTCCGTGTCCTTTATTCGGAGAAAGACCTGAAAATATAAATCAATCAATTCATGAAAAAGTTGACGTCATTTTGCATAAGTGACATAATTGACCCATTAAAATAGCCAATGTCACCCTCAATGCCATCCTTTGTAGACTAATTTTAACTCTTTCTGCACCAAAAACTAGTTTGCTGCAGTACTTGAGTCCTTTTTGTTCTCAAAACTTTCAACAATTTGTTGCTAACTAAACTACCCAGTATCACAATCAAAGCCAAAGTTTTGTTCTTATCTCAACTTCACCCTCATTTGACCTAGACACCGAAACAACCCTGTTATACCCTATCAGAACGGAACGAAGAAGCCCTTTGCTTCGCTGCCTCTGAATTGAATTGAATGCCGAGAGAATACGAAAACTAAAACAAACATTCAATTCAACCATTCTCCGTCTGTTATCTGTACCACTTCACCGTTCTCAGAGTCTGTGCCTTGCATACTCAACCACTTTAGTCTCCTTTGACCATCAAAGAAAACAAAACAGATAAGACAAGAGCAATTGACTCTGTCATTCTCACTTGAACAGAATATTAAAGAAAAGTTTTAAAGTTTCTTTGAAAGTTAGATAAGTTCCAAAAGTTGAAAGTACTTCTTAAAAATTACAAATTTTCTACAATTGTGTGTGCTTCTCACCTGATAAACATGATGTAAATCCGTATTAGCTCCGGTAAGGAAGGCGGAAGGAATCCAAATATTGATAAGCACCCTTTCATTATGAGTTAGATGGATTTGTCGTCGAGGATGGCCCAAGGTGAGCAGGGCACCACTTCCAACCCCACTGCCCGTACTTCCTCCTAAAATCCCCGGAATGTGCCGAAGAAGAATCCACAATGTCCCAGGAACCATCATCCAACTCCTGCCCCCCACCAGTGTCAGTGTCTAGAAATGGGCCAGAAAGTGGGCCACGGAGGTCGACCAGCTCTTCTTTTAGGCGACGAATGGCAACGTCCCTCCGACGAAGAGAGGTTTGAAGGTGAGCATTAAATTCCATGAGTTCTCCATGCATTTCCGCAACTTGGATTAGTTTCCTTTCGTACTCTGCACCCTCGTCGACACTTCCGGAGGAGATGGAGTCTGAAAAAAAGGATAAGATAATTAAGAGAAATTAGTAAATATTGGGTCAGTAAGGATTTTAAGGCACCTTCTAACATTTCTTGGTTCAATTGAATGGAAACTTTTTGGAGTTCCTTCTAAAATGGAAGTCCGGATTGCAATCATTTACGTAAATGAATAGATTAAAATATCCAACTGAACTCCATTCCGTATAAATAACATACTAAATTTAAATCTAAGCCTAATTCCTTCAATCTCCAGATGTATTTTGTCCAGCTACTCATTATCGATTCATCCAGCCATGAACTCTTCATTTTTTATCGTGACGCAAAAAAACCAGGTGCAAATTCAACACAATCAACTATTCCCAGTAATGTTTACTGCATTGCAAATGAGCCATGTATTTACACAACAATGCCAAAACTCAATGCGAATCAAAGATTGGCAATTATATGCCAATTTAAGAATGTTAGCAAAAAACATGTGCAATCCGTTCCATAATGTACATTCATGCCCGCAAAAAATGTATGATCACCTTGAACTTGTTGGATGATTTTCTATTGTTTTGATTTCATGCAAAATATGCCAAAATAAAGTAATTTCTTTAAAACCTTGTACTCACTTGCTCCACCCACCCCAGCTCCCAAATTAAGTATGTTTTCATCACCCTCTTCCTCTTCAAAACTGCTGCCTCTCCTCCCCATCCCTTTATTTTGTCTTCGTTCCTTTTTAAGTAGTTGCACAGCTCCGATATACTTATTCAGTTGGTGTTTCAAGACTTCATTCTCTTTACCTAGTGATTCAACTCGGGCCTCCAATATCTTAACTTGATCCCGAGATTTCCTCTTTTCCTCCGCCAGCAGGGCCTGAAGACTTGCCACCGTTTCTATTTCACGATCCAGGACAGCCTTTAATTTCACAATTCGTTCCTCATCACCTCCACCACTGCTCGAAATCCGGGCATCGATTGAGCTTGAATTTATCGAAATATTATCTCGGCTAGTAAAAGATTGGCTCATCTGTGGACTAATTGGAGAAGTGGGGACAGTTTGAACTGAATCTCGGGTCGGGGTCGACATCGAAAGATCCAAATCAATTTGTAGCTCCGGTGCGGCAGAATTGGTCCTTAGTTCGTTTTCATGATCAAAATTTGGTACCGGGATCAAATTCAGGTTTTCGGAGCAAGAGTCGCCATCCTGCCCGTCTTCTGGAGGTCGTAAAGAAATTCCTCCTCCTCCTCCAGACATGCTCTCATCCCTCACAGGGATTAGCCTTTGGGAGGGTGAGATTCTCCCAAAGTTCAAGTCATTTCCAGGCCCTGATCCAGACTCCAGTTCAAGTCTCTCGGAACAATCCGAGTACACCGAATTAACCGAGATACAATCCGCGGATTTTGCTGAAGTAGAATAAATGTGGAGGGATGCGTCGTCAAAGTTGTGATTTGTATTTGTGACAGAGATTAAATTTGAGGCAAAGATTTGTACTGGTGAGGAAATGCTTGAGTCTGTAGGTACCGGAGTTGGGGTGGGGGTGGTCGTGCTGGAACTGTGGCTAGACGGAGACACACAATCTTGGGAGGTGACACTTTTAGATCTGGAAGACTGTTGGCTGACAACTCCTTCGTCATCAAAGGACACCACATTCACGTGAGGCTTTCTTTTCTTCTTCTTTCCGACACTGGAATATTTTGAATTTGTTGGAGTGGCTCCAAAATCCTTGGAGGAGGATTCCGACTCTTTTCTAAGTGCTGCGAGGAATTGATCCGCTACTTCGGCGACTTCTACGGGACTTGCAACGACGTCTTCTTTCTGAAATTGGTAATAGTTTCGTTATAATTTATTTAAATCACTCAAACTTTTTAATTTAATTGTTAAACAATCGTAATTCGCTTACCGCAGGCTTCACCCAACAATCCAAGGCTGGATTATCCACCACCAGCGCAAAAAGAACCGACCCCAACCCCGCCGCGGTTTGTGGAAGTATCCCAGCTAACTCTGGATCCACTAGGAAGCTACCCACCTCATAAAATGCTGCCAAATCCCGGGTAGAGAGTAGGAGAAGGATATACTTTTCTAGCGAGTGTTCATTAAGGGATGCTCTCAACCAAGCACGGGCGCGACCGTAATCCGTTCGGACGTTGTGAAGCAGTAAAAATCGTTCCGCCTCGTGTTTGGAAAGATGGGACTTGATCAGAGGCCAGAACGAGGGATTCTCGGTAGGAAGACGAAGTCCGGATGGGACCTGGAAAAAGACAAAAATTGTCAAGAATGCTCTAAAACTATGTCAAGGGCCACTAAACTAATTCCCATACCAAATTCTCCGTCATTTGCCACAAACTTCGAGACTTTTCTGGAACTTTGAATCCGTGCAGGAATACATTTTCGTAGGCCAGGCACAGCTTTGACACGGAACCGTCGTCCTCCGTCGCCAGTTCGGAACGGGATCCAAAACGACTCTGACATCCTTTCACACCTTCCAAGAGTTTGGATAAGAGTTGCTCCTTGGACTCCATGAGGTCACTCTTCGCTTAAAACTTTGGTGAGTCTGCCTGGTCCCAGCTAAATGAACAAATAAAATATTAGCTGAATGAATGACTTCAATATCCAATTATCCATTAAATCAAATAAATTACTTGTAGTTTGCTCAACAAACTTTGTTCCAGTCGATTTCCTTTACTTCATTCTTCTTAACTTTGTCTTGCACAATGCACCATCGTCCTCCTCACTTGATAACTCACTTATCAGTCATTCATTCGATTATCTAAACACAAAACAAATATTTACATACAAAACTCGCTATTAATTTGTATGTAATTCCAACTTTCCAACAAACCACAAAATTTGTAATTTAATCATACCTCTCTCCAAGAAATGAGGGAATTAACGACCATCTCCAGCCACAAGTGGATCTTCCTGGAATTGAGATGATGTAATTAAAACCACAATCACATTTAAAGTTAACTAACTTAACTAAATAAATACTCTGTCAACATTAAACTGATTCATTAAAGTTTAAGATTATTAAACTTTTATTACTCACCAACTAACAAAGACTCCTTAACACAAAAACCACCCTCTTCCCAGTTAACCGTAGTTAACTAACTCCCCAAATCCATGCCTAATCCTCACTTAACTACCCAATAATTGAGGAATTAACTCAAATTAACTTTTTAACTTTAATTAACTCCTCCAATTCCGTTATAAAATTTGCCTTCCCGCCCCCCATTCTCAACCCACCCCAGCCCCAGATTCCTCCCAATTTTGAACCCTTCTCCCCCGAAATTTAGACTATTTCCTCAAAACTAAACCACACCCACCCCTTCCAAAAATCGTGCTCTTTCCAAAAACACCAAAAATGTCCGGAAAATTTGGCCGTAGAGCTGTAAAAAAGAAGAATTTAGGTGTCCCCATACCCCGTAAATGGCTAAATACTGCGCTCTCTAGTGCAAAAATTGAATCAAGTCCCATGCTTCCAACCTCCGCCATTCACTTCCATTTGTCAACGTGGAGAAGGTGAGAGAACATATTTTAATTTTTGGCGACAATTTTGATAACCTTTTCGATAAGCCTGTGACCTCGGGTTGACCTCAAATGGTCGCTAATTGAGGTGGGAGGAGGAGTGAGTAATAATTGATTTGTTTCTTGTTTCAGAAAGACGACTAATTAAGAAGCAAGATGGGACGACGACCGGCAAGATGGTGAGAAACGTTTGGGTTCTTTGTTTCATTTTTGGGATGAGTCACACTTATGATAAGTGCTTATCCAGTAGGAAGGGGTGTAGAGTAGGATTGGTACTTTGGTAGGGTGAAGAATGCGTTTGAATTAGGGACGTATGGCGAAATTAGGACGGGTAGAAATTCGCAAATTTGTAAATTGCACTTCCCTCGGTCGTTTTCTAATTGATTGAAATTCAGGCCAGAATTTAAAAGTGCGTAAATTAAACCACCCGATTGTCGCCTTCCTCGCTGTAATTTTAATACGTTATGGAAGTGAAACAATTGGGGATAAATTACAACAATAGAAAACCCAATTACGACTCATTAATCTAATTGCAACGATTCTCTTACAGCTACCGGTACTGCAAAAATAAGCCTTACCCGAAATCCCGTTTCTGTCGTGGTGTTCCAGACGTAAGCATTTCAAACAATTATCTTTAAATTGCATTCCTTATTTAGTGACTAATCCGTCCATTTGTTCCCAATTTCAGCCTAAAATCCGGATTTTCGATCTAGGAAAGAAGAGGGAGCGAGTCGACAACTTCCCTCTGTGTGTCCACCTCGTCTCCGATGAGTATGAACAGCTAAGTTCCGAAGCTTTGGAAGCTGGTCGTATTTGTTGTAACAAGTACTTGGTCAAATCCGCTGGAAAGGATCAATTTCATATTCGTATGCGACTCCATCCATTCCATGTCATTCGGATTAATAAAATGTTGTCCTGCGCTGGAGCTGATAGGTAAAAGACTTTAGAATCTGAAATTTTGACCATTTTTGAGCCAATTTTAACAAAATATTTCATTATTTTCTAGGCTTCAAACCGGAATGAGAGGGGCTTTTGGAAAACCACTCGGAACTGTGGCACGAGTTCAGATTGGACAACCCATCATGTCCGTGAGAACTCTGGATAAACATAAGCCCCACGTTATCGAGGCTTTGAGGCGAGCAAAGTTCAAGTTCCCGGGACGTCAGAAGGTATTACTTCGAATTAAGAAACTTCATTTTTGTCAAAATTTTAATATTCTTGCTCTCCTTCCAGATCTTCGTCTCCAAAAAGTGGGGATTTACCAAGTTTGAGCGACCAGATTTCGAGCGACTGAGGTCTGAGGGACGTCTAGCTAATGACGGGTGTAATGTTCAATATCGCCCGGATCATGGTCCACTCACCGCTTGGAAAAAAGTTCAGAAAGAGCTGGCTGGAGTTGCGTAAGATGTATTAATTGCCAACACTTTGATTAAGTTAATCAAACCAGACTTTGTACTCCAACCCAATTTATAGAGATTCTTACTAATTGTCATTTTCTTTTAAATGCTGTTATTAAAATCTCGAGCTCTTGATGAAATTCATGCTGTGATATTATTTCATGCAATCACTTCATTTCATGACTTGCCACTTTAAAACCTGCTGCATATTGTGTAATTAGCGTTAAATGGTTGTTTATTAGTTTAATTTTTATTACATCCGGACCCGAGTCAACCTAACATTAAATTTGGACTGTGGTTTACCCATGTCACAGAAGGAAAGGCCAAAAATAAATTAAATCGCAAACTTCCTCCTCTACCAACTAGTCTAGAATTAGCCTCAACGTTTCCTAAAAGTTTGCGAATTTTTGCCAAAGTTTCTGAAAGTTTATCTCCGTCATAATGACCCTAGTCGGGTTAGGTTCTCCTCTAATACCCGCATTAGTTGAGGGTGGTGCTGGTCCCAAAACTAGAGTACGGCCCTCTCTCCTACGCCTGGTAATCCGACCCCACACCCAAGCCCAACTCCTGAGTAGATGCAGTTCCACCGGAGGAGTTCCAGCCTGCTGTAAAATTCATAATTCACACCAAAAATTCGCAAAAATTTTGCATCCAATTTTTTTCAGTTTTCAAAATCCTACACCAAGTCCCTCCCGCAGTAGCTGTGCTTTGTCCGGATCCAGCTACCTCCCGTAAATCCAGTTCTTCCTCCAGCACCCCTCCCGATCTCCTGAACAATCGCCACCTCCTCGAATCCCGGATAAAGAGCCTACGCCTAGAAATCGGGGATTTAAGTATCGCCGAAAACCTGGAGAAGTTGTGTGACCACTACTTCAAACTCGATCTTGAAAACAAGAATAAAGCCCGGAGTGACGAGTTTAACCGGAAATTAAGTCTTTTACTAAATGAGAAAGCTTCCGAATCAGGTAACGCCTGATAACCTTGGCTTATCGGGACTTAACCATATTTCTTCCCAGGTCAAAAGTCACCCACTGTAACCTTTGACTTCGATTTTGACCTTGAAACGCCATCCGACTCCCGGAAACCCAGCAGTCAAATCTCCTGCTCCCCATTCGGAGCCACGTTCCACGGCCAACTTTCCAAGTCGGAGACAGAATCCCGACTCCAGGCAGATGGCGAATATTTGATAAGAACACTTCGCAAGGAGCCTGAATCCTACATCCTTAGTTTCCGGTGGGTGTGGCTTAAATACTCAAAATGCAGGATATTCCTAAATGCCTGGTTTTTTCAGGTGCAACGGCTTCATCCAAAACTTTCGAATTTATAAAGACCCCGAATTCTGTGACCTCTTTTATCTCGAGGACCGAAAAGTTTGCTACGCTTCCCTGGACGAGATGGTGAATGAAGGGTTACAAACTCTTTGGTTGGATTTGAGGGTAGGATCTTATCTACTACCTTATCTTAGATAACATCTTATCTTATCTTCACCTTTAGGCCGGCTCTTACATCGACACGTTGACAGAACTAGCTCGAATAAATCGCGAGGCCACAAACACCCCACAACCTCTGGCCGTCCTTCCCTCGCCCTGCCGGGGTAAAAGTATTTACGTGGGTGTGGTTGGGGTCGGCTCATCTCCAACCCGGGTACGAAGACCTTCCGTCCTCCCACTGCAACAAGGTCAAGATCAAGCTCCAGAGCTTGAGTCTCTGGATACGGTGAGATTTGCGATGTTCTACGCCATTTCAAGAAAATTGCACAATATGCAAATCTCAATTTAGCAAAGATTCGTTCTCCTACTTGCGTGTGCAAATTTCAGGTCGCAAATCCACTCCTATTTCACTTCTTTCTCCCCGGAACCATAAATTTAGACAAGAAATCCCCCTGTGACCTGGAAACTTGTCCACTGCGGGTCAAAACCAGTTTTTGCTCGCGTGGTCCAACCCCTTCGAATCTTCCTTCTGGAAAAGAAACTCTTGTTTGTAGAGGTATTTGTGGTATTATTGACCTTCCAGGTCACAGCCTGACCTTTGACCTTTCTCAGATTGCGGACTCACCATTCACACCAAATGCCAGGACCGTCTCCTTACCTCTTCCCTACTGTCCTGTCTTCCGGACATGTACAAGATTCCCGAAATCTTTGGCGCAGATTTGACAACTTTAGTCAAAGCCGGCATGACCTTGGCCGCCAGTTTGGATGAGTCAGGTCAAAGTTCTCATCCCCAGCCACAGCCGCCTTTTGTGGTAGTGAAGTGCGTCACGGAAATAGAACGCCGGGGTCTCAACTCCGAAGGAATGTATCGCATCCCGGGATCTCAGGATGTTGTGCGAAAAATGCAACATGTCTTGGAACGAGGTGAGGGTAGCTAATTTGCATACTTTTGCAAACTTTTTTTTGCAAAATATCTTTGCCAATTTCCAGATCGAACCAATGCCAACCTGATCCCGTTTTCGGATACAGACTCGCTCTGCGGACTGCTCAAAATGTACTTGAGACAACTTCCGGAATCTCTGATAAGTCGGGAAGTTTTCGCCAAGTTTATGCAAGATTCCAGTGGTAAGGCGCCAGTAATTAGCACTAATCAGCCCACTAATTACCTTCTTATCTTAGATAACATCCCTCTAACCCTTTCCTCAACCCGGGAGCATTTCCTCAGCCTACCACCCGCCCACAAGACCACGCTCCGTTACCTGCTCACCCATTTTACCCGTGTCGTCGAAGCCCGGGAGTCGAATAAAATGAGTGCCTACAATCTTGCCGTCGTTCTCGTTCCGAGTCTCATCATGCCAGATGACATGACGCTGATCACGCTAAAAATTGCGACGGATGTTGTCGACCTACTTCTCCGGAATCATGCGTCCTTTGATTTTTTAGGATCTTAAAATAATTTTATCGCAAAAATCGTGGTATTTTGATTAAAACCTTTATTGTGCACAAAGTTTTGCAAACTGACATAAATCCTTAAGCGAACTTGTCCATTTTGAGTGCAAACATTTGTGCAAAAGTGTGCAATTTTTTGCAATTTAGCCTTCCAAACTATTATGTCTTTCATCCAAACTCCACGCATTATAGCCACTTGCGACCAACAGCCAGACCCAGTAGAAGACGACAAAGGTCCCAAAACACGACGGGATTGTAAGCATCAGCACGCCATCTAGCTTATTGGCCGTGTTTTCAGCACCACACCCAGAACAGCTTATCTTCCCACCCCCACTGCTTGACGATGAGCCACCCACTAATCCCATATCCTCCGAGTGGGGTCTAGGTCGAGAATGCGTGACCGTGGGAAGGGTCGTGGTTAGTGTAGTATGACTCAGAGATGGGGGTGAAGGTGTATCCGGCTTGTATTGGGAGTGAATAGGACAGAATTCGTTGTGATGTGAGGAGTTCCTGAAAAAATACATTCAGATAAGGTGTTATCCGGACAAGAATCTATACATTATCTTACTGTAATATCTTTGGAGTCGTAGCCACCCGGGTGAAAAGTTGGTGTAGGACCAATCCTTTGCGTGGCATGAATTTGGGCCAATTTCTCCCGTTTTTGGGCCCTATTGCCCAAAAAGATGTAGACTTTTTTTTGCAAATTTTGCAATTCTAGACAAACCCTTATCATAATCTATTTCCTAATTTACCAAGCAATTCCCAAAAATCCGGCAAGTGTACTAAAAATGAAGAAAATGCATCCAAACATCCAACAATCAATCGCTTTGACGTAACTGACAACTGGAGCACTGGCCCTGGAGAAAGTTCGCAATATTACCATCACTTTTTGCAATCATTCACTATTTCTCACCTGACAGAGCTAAACATGGCCGTAATAGTGAGTAAAGTGGTCATCGCGACTCCAACCCTGACCTCGGATTGTTCCCTCGGAACCAGGAAACAGAGCCAGGTCACCAACGCCAGCAGCACGCTAGGAACATAGGTCTGGACCACGTGGTAACTCAACTTTCTCCGCGACCTCACCACAAACTTTAGTGTGGCGTAGGTTTGTTCTGCAAACAAAATGCAAAATTTTTTGCACAATTTATTTTTTGCAAAAAATATTTTTGCACAAAAAAATTGCACATGCTAATTTTCCACCTACCAATATTCGTCCAGCGTCCAATCTTCTCAGGAACTTGGTCCTTTTCCGCGGAGACGACTTGATACTCGAAATTGTAATCAAAGGTCCGATGCAAATAGATTCCGACATCGAACCAGGAAATGTTCACGAGTTTTGTGGAGTAGGAGTCTGCAATTTTATGCAAATATTTTTGCACTTAATTAGTTTGCCAATTATATTTGCTCATCTTACAACTCCTTAGAGTAAAAATGCACTCCTGGCTGTCTGCAGGATAGTAGAAAAAAATCAAAATCGCAATAAAGATTCACCAAACTTCTCATCTTGAACTTGACATAGCCCGTGGATGGTGAGAGAACAATAGTTTTTGGAACCACGCCCACATTCGGATTGGAACTGGAGGCAATTTGCTCTACAAACAAAAACATTAGTCCATTAAAAACCCTTCCAGTTTCCTTAAATCGCTAAACT
Organism: Folsomia manolachei; assembly: GCA_036491905.1. Classification (NCBI taxonomy): domain Eukaryota; kingdom Metazoa; phylum Arthropoda; class Collembola; order Entomobryomorpha; family Isotomidae; genus Folsomia; species Folsomia manolachei. Next base: position 13,843 of record JAAXNX010001218.1, read on the forward strand.
TACCAAAAAATAAATCAGGCTTCCAAATTTTATCCAAAAACTCCCCACTAAGATAAACATCCCCTTCGCTAAACTCTGGAGAATACTGGAAATACTGGGCAATGCTGTTATCCCTCCATCCAGCAATGATTTCGACGTCAAATCCCAAGTACTACAAAAAATGACCTTATTGACCTCTGACCTCGACCTAAGGCTCTTATCTTACATGATCAATCTCCGAGAAATCCATAACTTCATGAATATTCAGAAAGAAATCGACCTGAACCGGTGTGATTGTCGAATTCGGCGAAACGCCGAATTCCCTCTGTACCGGAACTTCCAACCTGTTGTAATTCGGCGGAAGGAACTTGTCCTCAATGGCGTCAACGCCTTGGTTCAGTGGTGGCGGCGGAATCTGTCCTATTATCCGATCCTCCTGTCGCCTCAACTCTTTTAGAATGCAGGTCAAATTCCCTCTGTACCGGAACTTCCAACCTGTTGTAATTCGGCGGAAGGAACTTGTCCTCAATGGCGTCAACGCCTTGGTTCAGTGGTGGCGGCGGAATCTGACCTATTATCCGATCCTCCTGTCGCCTCAACTCTTTTAGAATGCAAGTCAAAATGTCGAGGGTAAGTTGACCCCGTTGTGTTTCCTTTGCGTTGGTTTCCTCCCCAGAGGGAGGGTAGATGAGGTCGTGACATGTTTGGTCTTGGGATGCACTCTTACCAAAGGCGGGTGCAAATTCGGGAATTGGACCACTTTCCGGAGAAAGGTATGGCGATCCGGAGTATCCAGAGCCTAGACCGGCAACTGGGCGTGGCACACTTTTCTGGGGGACGGACCAACTTTGGAGATTTGCTGAGGTTCTGGAAGTAAGAATTTAAAATTGGGAATAAATGAGGTTAAGCTTCTTTTAAGGATTTGTCTCACCTTGTCGAAATCAGGGCCAGGAGTAAAATTAGCAGAACTTGGTTGGCACCCATTGCATGAAGTTTGCGGTGATACGATTATAGTAATTGCGATATTGTAATAAAATTAGTTTGTAGCTCCGTACACTACTTTCTCCATCCAGAACAACAAGATCTGTACTAATCTGCCTTTCCCTGGCATTCTCCCTGAAATATTCGTTAGCATTTCATTAGTCATTTAGTTAGTCGGATAGAAAACAGTGTTTTCATGATTATGATGGAATTTCCATCCCTAGATGATCTGCTCGGGTAAATGTTTGTGGGATAGTTTACATTAAAATGCAAACTCCTATACATCAAACACCATGAGACTTGTGGCGTGTCGGCGTCATGTCAAACCCGATGGACAGACAGGAAACTAGATCATCACACCGATACTCCTGCGTATCGTGCTTGGCACTAGTTAGTAAGTAATAACATAAAACCTACCACGACCACATCAAATTATAAACAAAAAGTGTCGACATCGACACATGCATAACGCCGAACAAGCAGTCCACAGTTTTCCATGTTACTTTAGTTCCTTGGTTGTCCTAAATATCTCGGTATGGAAAACCTATAAATTTTTCGCATAAAACAAAACATACATTTCTAGGAAGAGCCATTATTGAACTTTTATTAGGCTCTCATCTCATTTTTCATTGTTTCCGACAACATCTCATGAAATTACTTTAGCCATCTCATGCAAAACCTTCATTTCAACTTCATCCTATCCATATACTAATGTTCTCAACTCCAAATTAAACCCACATTGACCAGTGAATTGAGGACATGAATATTTGATGCACATTCAATAATCTTATTTTCGGAAAATGAGGCAAGTTGAGACAATTATTTGAAACAACTTCTTAGGTCACCTGTGGGTGTGGCTTATCTTGAGTCCACCCCAACCCAGAATTTGGCCACCCTTTCCCATTATCTGGGCTCAACACATTTCACAACTGAGGAAACCCGACTGCATATTTTATGCATTCACAATTTCTCATAATGTCATTTCCGTAAAATGAGGCAAGTTGAGACAATCGCTTGAATCAGTTTAGGATTAGGTTACCTGTGGCTTATCGTTGACACTGACTCCACCCCAGAATTTAGCTACTTTTTCACATTATCTCGGCACATTTTACAGCCTTAATATAAAACAATCTCTTATTTATAATCAATCCTGACCGATCAATTACCCAAGGCCAACACCAAGCCAAGTCCACGTCGTCACTTCATGTCACCTAGGCTCAACATTAGTGAACCACATTCACAAATTACCTTGTTTTATGTAAACTACCCTAACAATCCATTGCATTACTTTACATAAGATCCAAATGCAGATTAACCACACCAAGGACAAAATTAGGTTAGCACCACTGCTACTTGTTACTGAGTCTGGCAGCCAGTTAGTATAAAAGTGAGAAAAACAAGATCCTCCTTCAACTCGCGATAGCTCAGTTGGTAGAGCGGAGGACTGTAGAAGAGTCGATGGGAGACAGAAATCCTTAGGTCACTGGTTCAAATCCGGTTCGCGAGAATATTTTTTGCAACTTTTTCCACAACAAAATTGCAAACTTGCGCGACACAAGTGTGCTAACTATTTTGCAGAGTGTGAGTTTGCTGGATGCAATTGAAACGGCGAAATTGCAATGCTCCTTTTTGCACTGAAGCTTTCTAACATTTTGACATGAACTGAAGTAATTTTCGCACGTAATTTTGCCAATATTCCGTCACATTTCGTATTTATTTCCTAATTGCGCAACAAATTAAAAGCACGTTTTTAAATTGCACCAATAATTAAAGCCTAGTTGCTTCTTATTCTCGCCCCCACACAAACAACCAGGTAACAATAGCTTATAGGTGGTAAATATTCCAGTTTCATTTCATTAAAAATATATCATTCTCCCAATTTCTTGATAATTCATAATACAAATCTCTAATTCGCAATGAGTACAGTAATTCGCAGGATATATAATTTAGTAGTAATTTAAGTAATCTAATCCGGATTGCGTTGAACTGCTGCATTGGTTCCTTTACAAGGCAGGAAATACTTCTCCAACAGCGTGGGACTGCCGATGCGAGGATAAATCTCCAGTTTTAAGAACTTGAAAACATTCTTGACACGATGTTAGGTCCTTCATGAGTCCTCCAGCGCGACGGTGTGATGCCAAGAGTTCCTAAGGGCAGAAAAACATTAGAAAAATGCGACAAACCTTAACATTCTATTAGCATTATATTTTTCTTGACCTACCTGTTGCTTCCCAATTTCCGGGAGTAGGGCCAACAACTCGGGAAATATAATGCGAAAATCACTAATCCCAAAGATATCTTGACACAACTCGTAATACTCTTTGGAACTCAGGTCACCCTTCCGGTATTGATTACTCACACTTTTGAATAGTTCAAAAGAGGACTCATCCCCATTCAAGGAACTTTTTACGGCTTCTAGTAATCTTCCTGATCTCCTCCCAAATTCTGGGGGCTGCACATAAATCTTCCCAATGGACCCTTGTTTTGCTCGGAGTAACTCTAAATCCTCTGATATGGCCGGTGAAACATTATTGTTATGATTTGTAGTCTTCGTCTTAGTTAGGAATGACATGTCAAGTAATTCTTGGGCTGGCACGGGTTTTGAGAAGCCTGGCGGTGGCCCACGACCCGGGGATGATATCGTTATTTCAGAAATATCTAAACTTCCCGCAGGCCCGGAAGGGGATGAGGGTTGCTGTTGCTTTGGCGGAGATCTGACCTTTCTGGCGGGTGCTAGGGAAGGGAAGTCGTCTTGGAAGGTGGTTTTAGGACCGGGATCATTTTTCGAAGGTGATTTGCCTCTAGGGGTGGGTTTCACATCGGTAAAAATAGCGGCGACAGTCTTACTGGCAGAGTTGTTATTATTGGAGGAGTTGTCATTCTTGCCCTTTTTCTTCTTTTTTGTGCCCTTATCCTCAGTTCCATCCAGTCTATTCTGTTCCTCGGCCAGGATACATTCATACTTTTCCGTGAGAGAGTCCCTCCTTGCTCGTGACACGCTTAAAGGCACGAATTGAAAGTTGTCGTAAGGATCCACCTCGATTTTACGTTCTAGTGGGGCTCTCGCAACTTTCAAACTTCTGGGAACTTGTTTCTTCATCTTGACACCGGATCCTACCCAAGCAGAGCCATTTGTTGTGGAGGATGAAGCTGTTTTTCCAAGGGATGGAAATTCTTCCATAGCCGAAGAAAGTTGGACTGGACGAGCAAAACCGTTGCGTCGAGAAGAGTCTGTGGGCGCAGCGGCTGGTTTTTTGAGGTGGGATGCCACCGGCATGGCAGAGGAATTAGGAAATGGTCTGGAAATCAAAATATAGAATATTTTTAATTTTTGTCAATTTAATAGTTTCCAAAACTTTTAATTGCTTCCTAATTAAGAAAGACATACCTTGGCGCAGGTAATCCTTCCTCATCCGGTCCCAACGCAGGAAACTCTTCATCATGTCTACTTGATCCCGTAACTTTAGCATTCCACCGAGGTCCTTGTCTACCTCCTCCAGCGGAATCCTTTTGTTTATTAATTACATTCTTGCCTGAAGCCAACGCGACTTTTTGAGCAATCGAAGAATTCGCGTGGCTCCCACCATTCATAACAGGAAGTGGTGCAGGACCCTTCGCTCCTTCTAGGTGAGGGAAATCCGCAACAGAATCTACTTTTGGTTGAGCATGAATCGTCGGTTCAAAATGTGGTGGAGCTGCCAGATTCCGTTCGTCTTCATAGTCTTCCCCGTCGTGATTGTAGTCTCCGCCACGGTCACCTCTGAAATATACAGAAACACGCACATTTTAGTATTTGAGATCTTAAATTGGGAAACTATTGCTCAGCTATTTCTCACCTTCTCCCACCCCGTCCCACAAAACCATCCCCATTAAATCTTCGCAATCTCCGGTCCTCATCCGACGCCAAACCAAATTCTACATCAATCAACCGAGCCGCCTTTGTCCCATGTTTTCCCAGGAGTCGCGAATGAATTGCGGTCAAGTGAGCTGAACACAGTATCAAAATTAGTTTATTGCCAAAAATATCTATGTGTAAAAATAACAGAACTCACCCTTCATATCAATATCCGATCGAAAAACACTCGTAAACTTTTCCTCCTTACACCCTTCCTCTTCACAGAGGAAATGCTCCTTCCTAAAATGGATCCTTAGATCGTCATACGTATTATAGTAGTGATTCAGACCATCAGCGTCACAAAAATGGCAAAAATAGTGATCCTTCCTTAAATGCTTGTACAACTCATCTGAATCAAAGTAGCGTCGATCACAAAATTCGCAGATAGGATGACCCCGATGAGATTTATCCGCCCTATCCCCCTTCCTCTTATGTGTTGCTAGTTCTTGCCTAGTGTAAAAGCGGCGTTCTTTGGAAAAGAGCTGAAAAAA
>JAAXNX010001219.1:0-19183 GCA_036491905.1 Folsomia manolachei
TGAATATTATATAAAACCTTCTTTTCTTACTATTAGTTGGAGGAAAAAGCAAGTTAGAAACAAAAAGCTATTTATATTAGAAGAGTTTTTTGTAGCTTTTCACTTAAGAGCTTCCACCACGTTGAGGGATTAGAGAAATAAATCCTCGCAGTATAATGCAACTCATTATTCTTCCTTTGTGTTAGTTAGTTTAACTAGATTTCAGCCTCTTGTCTAACCTACCAACTAACTTTCTCCGAGAAACTTTTCCCTATTTTAACGAGACTGACTAAAAGCTTTTGTTGTCTCAACTAACTAAAAGTTTTGCTTGCTTGCTTCCATTCCGTCGTTAGTTAGTTAGACTTTTGCGTCCTTTTTCAGTCTCCAGTGGGAGACAGAAATAAAAATAAATCCTTCCTTCCTCAAGTAATTAATGATTGTCAACCTTTCCACTGTAATATTCCAAAAAATAAAAAAATAAGATAACAAATATCTATTACACTAATGAATGCCCAGAGACCGCCATTTACTCGTTGTTGCCTCCTCTGGCTTTGTCTCCCATCATTTTGGGGCTCATGCACCGGAACAAAATTACAAAATTAATGGAGTCTTACAGATTAGTTACTGGAGATAAGCTTTGTTTGAAATAATGGGCACAGACTTTGAATAAAAAAGACTATTAAATCCGAAATTGAAGGTGATTGTAAAGTTAATAGGAATGAAATGGAAACAGAAGAAACGAGGAAGGAAGGGTAGGCAGTAATAAAATGCCACCTCGAATTAAATGAGCTATCATCAGCATTAGGGAAAAAAGATTCATTACTTCTTTTAGCCCAGAGCTTTTTTCATTGCAGTCGGCTAACCGGGCTCCATTGTCTACTCTAAGAAATTAGCCATTAAGTCAGTCATCTAGTATTCCATTGTTCTGCTCCACCCATTAGATGATAAGAAGGAAATGAGAGGATTCGTTCATTTCTCTCGAACTAACTAAAATTTTCAACTTGGTTTTACTTGTGGTTCAGTTATATTTGATAAATATGCAGGGTCCCAAAATAAATCTCGTGATGTATCTTCTTTCTCCACTTCCTTCCTTCCTTTCCACCCACCAACGCTTGCTTACTTGTACTTAAGTAATTCCACTTTACTAGTCAGGGTTAAATCGGAACTGGCGAACATTGAGGCGGAAGGAACATCATTTCAGTGGATCGTAAAATTTGCAAAATTTCCCTTTTAATATACATTCGTTCGTTCTAGTCCGTTATACTTAACTCTCAGATTACACAAGTCACAAAATCAAATAAAATTATGAAGGGTCGGTCCTCTTCTCTTTAATTTATTCCGACCAACCAATTTATTATCCCTTCCTTTTCTTTTCTCCTCCGCATGGTCCTATTAAAATCTGAGATATATTGCTCTTCCTACTGCCACCGTCTGAGTTTATTGTTGGGATGGGACAGAATAATTTCAAAGCAGGTACATGTATAATATTCCGTCGTGGTTACGGTTGGTTGCAAACAAGGCTTCCCTCACGTTATTCCCTCCTCAGTAATGCAATGCTCTTTAGTCATAAAGCTAATAATAATAGTAATGAGGGAAATGATGGGCAAGTTGAATTTATAAATGCATAAAAGTTAAGATGAGACTCATCCTGTAATGATTCGATCTTCTCTGCCCATGCTGTAGTTAAGTTATGTTTGGGGAGAAAGCCAAGAAGACGGGAAGGAAACTCCCTGATGTGCGATCTAACTAATGGCACAAAGAATATAAGATTAGAATATCTCGTACCAAAAATGTCTACCCATTATCTCAAATAAGTCTCATAAACTCTGGAATGTATGCAAATGAGAAGGAAACGAAAGGAATAATGTTGCAGTGAGTCGACATGGCGCAGTGTTTAAGAAGGAATAAGAAAACTAGAATAGAATCAGGCTGGAAATGTGGATGTGGGCGGGTGGAGTGTGGATGGCAGGCTGCTGCGACATGTATTTAAAATGAAATGAAGGCAGGGAACAATGGCTGCTTATCTTTTCGTACATGTCAGACGGCTGCGAGTGAGACATTTGATAAAATCAGAAGGAAAGAGGGAAGAATTTTAGAAAGCGATAGTGGAATTATTTTAATAAGGGAATGTCATAATTTTCACATATCATCCCAACGCTAAGTTGGCTTATTATGCTAATGTAATGCAAATCATTGTTTCTTTAAGGCTGAAAGGATGAATAGAACCATGACTTATTTTCTCTTTGCCTGGTTTGAAAGTGAACAAAAATTCTGCCAATGGTATTTTCTTGAATTATCTTAGCAGTAAAAGAGGAACAGAGCTGAAAATGAAATTTGAGACGATGCATGGTGACCAATTTTAGCGACAAGAGTGGAAGAGTTGGTGTTAAATAAAAATAAAAAGTACAAGTTGATCCCAACCCATAGTCCGGTCCATTACTGTCCAGTAAAACCTTTCCCGAACCAGCCAGCTAACAGCTATCTAACCCTTACTAATACTTACTAGACTAGTTAGAGACTATGAGACTACTAAAACTAGAGTAATCTTATAGAAGGAACAGTACACTGTATATGTAATCCCACTTAAATTTATGAGTGGCATTAGTATGGTGGCACTGACACTGGTGTTATTTGAGCCGAATGTGGATATAATAGCAAAACATAATTGGTAAAAGGACATGAGAGTGGAAATTCTAGAAAAATGGACAGGACAGGGACTGTTCGTAATGGACCAAGCCAGGCGAGCGACGGCTATCCAACCAACCAACAAACTTTGTAAGGTCCTTGGCGTTCATTTCATTTCACATTGTATTCACATCTTTTCCAAGTCCAAGTCCAATAATAAAAAATAAATACCCTGCCACCACTAAAACCCGTCTTTTGCCTTCCTTCTTTCTTAACTCTTAGCAAACCACAACTACATATATAGCAAAGTCTCAGGCACGCAAACATTTATAAATAACCAAGCCGTAGTGAAAATGTCACAGGGAGAAAGTAAGTGGTTGTGTAAGTAAGTAGCACTATTGACTGCAACTTATTCTCTGTTTGGATTTGAAAGTCCAAGTTTGTTCAGCCACTCACAAAATCACCAATTTCAGTTCATTCCTTGATTCGAGAGCTGCTGAAAGAAACTCAATAAAATATTTCAAAAGCAGAAGTTGGTTATTGGACCCAGTACCCAACTCTGGCCAATGAAGTTTGCTTTCCTAAAAAATGTCTGTCCACCCATTTGTGTATGAGTATGGCTTCAGAGTTTTAGTGAATGGTTTGCTAGGTATACGATATATGATGGCCACATCCAATAATGTCCCTTTCCCGCACTTAAGAAATCTCCTCACCTATTATACACATCTGCAGGAGAAAGGAAATGAAATGAAAGCCATCTTACTACTAGAGGAAGAAAATGAAATGAAATTCGATGCTCATATTGCTCCACTATTTTATTTTTCTGGTGGCCCTTCCTCACTTCTTCCTTGGGAAAGGAAGAAGTAAAGTGGACAAACTTAATTCGAGTGGCTTGGCTTAACTTGGTCTGCTTGGAGTTGAGCAACGGAGCGAAAGTATTAAAAATGTTGCGTAAGTGATCACACACACATCAGTAGACTGTGGACTGGACTCATATTGCTTCTTGAACTGAAGGCTAAGCAAGGCATTAATCCAATCTTTTTTTACTTCAATAGTTTTACAAAACTTTATTGCTAGTCGTGTTTGGTTCGTACAAAAATATTTTCCAATTTTATCCCAAAACTTGGTAACTAAATTCTCACAGTTTCAGGAGCCTGCTAGACGGTTACATGATTACAAATATTTATTACAAACTAAGTCACGACATTATTAAATTGTATTGTGTAACGTGGCGCATTTAATGGGGATATGACAATCAATAGACAATAAATGCAGATAAGTATATGTCTGCGCTGTCACAAATCAGATTTATTTTACTTTATGCATTTGTTAGTATGTAAAATAAATTATGCCAACTGTCTCTTTGGCTTTCTCTTTTTATTCTCTCCCAAAAAGTAATATTTAGTAACTAAAACGCTAAACCCAACCCACAGCAATCTATTGGGCCTATTTATTTCATTTATGACAAGAAAAGTCGGAGACACCGACAAGACAAGGCAGGAAGGGATTGGGCGGAATGGAATTAAAGAAATCTTGGTCTCCTGAAGCCCTCAATGACTTAGGTTGGCTTAATATTATTAAAGGAAGACTGTATTTATATATTACTTTCGTTGTTGGGTGTGTATGTAATGGTTGCATGTGTGTGTGGCAGAAATGAAGAAAAAACAGCAGGGTACAGATAATCCTCACCAGTGTGGGTTGGGTTGGGTTGGCTAAACTAAAGCCGCTGAAAAAAGTAACTCAGATTCACAAAATTGACAATAAGAAATTATTTTCTAGCGCACTTCCTATTCCTGTTAAATCCAATCCCATAATATTTTCTTTGCTTTTTTTATGAATCCTTTCTTTCCAAAACAGTGAAGAAAACGAAAGAAATATAAGACCCAACAAAAAGAAAGCGAAGCCAAAATAAAGTCAAAGTGGATGAGAGCTCCGGAGGATCTTCTCATTTTCCCTTTTATTACAAAAAAGATGAAGGATTATTGCAGCTGACGATGACGATGAGAGTGTAGAGTAAAGTGAGAGCCTCTCTCTTTGATATCTTTGAGGTCTTCATCATTATTATTGAATTTATTGGCGTGCCTGTTATTGAAAGTCGTTGTTTTGCGAATTCTTTTTTGTATTTTGCTTACTCAACTCACTTCACGGTGGTGGCTCACATAATACGTAAGATGGATAGCCGGTGAATCATTGATATTCATCATGGACCAACCAACCGCATGGTTTTATTTGCGCAATTGCAATTATATGTTGGCGAAAAATCGTAAAAATGCGGTATATTATGTGACATAAAAGTTGAAGCGTATTGTGGAGTAGAAGAGTGATCACTATCCCTGAATATTAAATACAAATAGCTCTACCTTTGAGCTGATCCCTGCAAGGGATCATGTGTAGGGTGAACAAGAAAGAGGAACATTTCACAGACACCAGTTTCTGTACTCGCAAATCAAAGGAAGGAGTAACTATTCAGCCGACCGAACCCAACAACCGATTTCATCGATTCAAATATCTTCAATAAAAAATTTAACATGCAATTCAGGTTGCTTATTTCTAATCAACCGTTATTTTCACCCATTCATTGAGCTGCTGGGAATGGGAAATCAGATGGTTGTTTCTATTTGGTAAAAAGGATAAAAGTTGACGCTATGCTAGATTATGGTGAATGGAATAAAATTGAATGATAGAGAATCATCCCATAAAGTAAATGCGAATGAACGGGGATCGAAGGATCGATTCGTACTGAAAGAAAGAGAAGGAAAGAGAGAGAATCGATTGAAAAGTTACAATAAGCGACACAGTAGTTGGATAAAAAGTGCAATAAAAAATAGACAAGGAAGAGAAGAAATATTAGTCATGAGAGTAAAGGGTCCACATTCCCCGATTCGCTAGGGTGCCTTAGCCTTTCCTCTACCGACCTGCCTTGGGCTCATACTCATGCTGATGAGGACTTCAGTGCACATTGCCCTATTTTTTATGCTCATAACCACAAAAAATTGCACACAATGCCTCTCCATCCAAATGTAGGTAAGAAGGGTACATGATTTTTTATGCATTAACCTTCTCAGCCTATTTTACGTGCTCCCTTGGAACACAACTACACCCTTTTGATACCAAGTTGATACGTTCAAATTTCATGATTCATTCATTTAAATGCATATCCCTTCATCCTATCTTCCTTTGGGCCTTGGATTCTTTTCAACCGAATGCAACCTCTGAACCACCGGTGAAACAACTTTTTAACAATTTCGCTGTCCTTCTCCGATTGACAGTTGAGTTCAATCTCTGGACTCTTACGTAAGTGTTTAACTCTCTCGAGAATTCGCCACGTTAATTTTTAATTTTTCAAAATAAGTTTTACGTTTCAGTGCTATATTCTTCCCTTCTTCAAGGATTAGTTTTGTGTCAAGTGCAGTATTTTTTTCGTGTTACACGATGAAGGGCAGATAACTTGTGATAAGCTTGTATGGAAAAATTGTCCTGTCCTTTTTTAACTCGGAGGACTACAGAAGCAGAGTTTGTTTTTCTTCGTTATCCGTTGTTTTTGTAAGTTTTATTTTAATCGTTTTCTAAGACAGGGAATGGCAAAAATATTTTCGGTGGATGAGAAATATTTGTTCATTCCACTCACGCAGTTCAGTTCAATTAGGACAGGATAAACAAAGTGGAAATTGAGTTTCATCCAGGTTCAACCATCATGCTTGTAAGCGGATGGAAAGGTTTAATTAGCCTTTCCTTCTTCCTTCACCATTTGCCTCAAGTTTTATTTTAAGAGAAGAAAACTAATTTTCTCTGGCATTAAGTGAGGGTGGGAGCCATTGGCATTGCCATTAGAAGAGCAAGTTGATTATGCTCTCTGGAATCGTGCCCGATTGGTTGGCCCGGATCAATTTAGCCAGTTTGGGGAGAGAGAGAAAGATGGAAGTTGGAAAAGACAATGGATGGAGATGAGATTCTGTTTGTGTTTGGGAAGGATGGGCTAGTCACTCGGGTGGACAACTTGGTTAATGTAATGCCAGTGAAGGGAGATCAGACAGGGGTGGTATCCATATAGTCATTGGTACGATGAAGGAAAACAAACTAAAACAAGAGAGTTTCGGAACCACTTCAATTAAAAATCTGCGTCGTGTAGGAAAACATCCTTTAATTGAACATTTCCTTCCAAATCATGGGTGACTTGTCCTGCTCTGTCTCAGCGGAAATTAACTATATTGCTCTGTGACTTCCCAACTCGGTTTTCTGCAGGGCAGAAAGGAAAACAGGATAGATAAGAAGTCTTCTCTTTAAATCCATAAACTTTCTTCGCTTACCGTGTGCGTTACTTGCTTCGCTCTTGCTTAATTCAATATACAAATATCCTGCCTGAATTTTCTTGGGCAATCGTTTCATTTCTGTAAACAACCCAAGGAATGGGGCACTCAATCCACTTTACATTGATAAATCATGCAGCAATGCTTTATATTTGACTGTGAGACAGTTTGGCTATTTTCATTTGTTGTAGGTGCATCTGTTTCTGTTATCCCATTTTAAACATTGGAAAGCGTCCCCTAATGATGGAAAAATTTGCAAAAACAGTCTGTCAGAAACTTTAATACCATTTTGAACTTTATTAATTATTAAATACTCTAAAATAAAAAATAATTCTCTAAGAACAGCATAAATGCAATAACCACATATAGTAGGATTTAATTGTAATTGGACTCAATTGAACGTTAGAAATTACAGATGCTACTTAGAATGAATATTTATATAAAACTTCTATTCATGCAGATCTCGTTTAAAATGTGAGAAAACCAGGCAGCAGTACTTTCACAATTATTTTCAGAGTTCGCTGTCGATCCAACGATTTGACGTGGTTTTCAATCCCCAAAAGAGAACAGAATAAAGTCTATGACTAGTAAAGACCTGTAGGGCAAAGATGGAAACCTGTCCTCGATGTATTCATCTCATGAATTTGCTGATGCGATGGTGTGCATTACGTCTTAAAAATCCAGTTTCGCAATACATAAAGTGGAGAAGTGAGCTGAATGGATAAAAAAGAGACTGAAACAAAAAAAACTAACGATAAGTGTGAGGTTGCATGGTTTTGGTTTGGTTGGCGAAGCAAGCCAAGCCATAAGCATAGATGTATGTATCCAATTCTAAAATAAAAGAAGTAAAAAAAAGTGGAAAGAGCTTGTGTTTTCTTTAGACACATCATTTTAACATAGTAATAGTGTTCATCATGACATGATCATCCTGTCCCTTATGTCTCTGCTCAATCCCGCATCTATATTCCTGGTCCAAAGAAATTCGAGTTCACACGAAAAATTCTATTCATTTTAAGTTGAATGAATAGGGGATTTATTCGCTCGGAAAGTCTTTACATTTCTCGGTGTTTCTCCACTCAATGTGCGTTGCATGCATAGACTAGATTCCGTTAGGATTTGGTAATAATAGGAGTTGAAGAAGTTTTATTCATTCGACCTGGAGCAAGGCGCTTTCCTTTGTTTTGTTTTTATTCCAGCAAAGATACTCTTGAGCATGGGATAAGGGACAGGAGTCATTTCTTGCTTTAAGTTGATACTCACTTGAGCATTGAAATTGAATACACCATTCTGAAATCTTCAAAGAGAAAAGAAAACACAATGCTCTTTTATAACGTTGTCATCATTTTCATTTTGCTTATACAACTTAATGGTATCGCGTCCCTTTGCCAAATCATTTTAAATAAATCGTTCACAAAATATGTCTTAACCTTTCCGGGATACGTAATTATCAGTGCTAATTTAGTACTAATTAAAAATTGTGACACACGAACAAATACAAATAGCTGAATGTGACGTGTGTCCGCCGGCACGAGAGGAATATAGATAAAAGAATAGCGTAACAGAGTCAGAATTTAAATGAGTTTTGTGAATCTGACTGAATGAATGCTCTGCTTGGATGATGATCATGATCCTCCTGTAGTTTCTTTTCTTTTTCACTTCATGAATAAATATGAAGGCAGTCAGACAAAGATGTAAGGATACGATGACACGCTGGTTGACTGCAGATCACAGAATAGACACCACCGACCTCTCCCTTCATTCCCTCTTTGCTCCATGTCTTAATGCAATTATCTCATTATTTAAATTGTGTAACTCATCAAGATCCAAAGTGACTGAGGCACGAGAGCGGCTTAAAAAAAGGAAGAGTAAAAAAAACTTTGGACAAAAACTGCTTCATCATTATTATGCAAATATAATTAGTGTCAACTCATCAGATGCAAGACTATACTTTGTTTTGAAGAAACTTGAAAAAATCGAATAAATTAACTGCACCTAAACTAACTAGCATTTCAGTTGCGAGCAATACTTTATTACGAGTTTTCTTTTTCTTGCTTATGGAGTAAAGTCATAATGAAGGGATTGATTGGATGGAACAGAAAGTTTTCAAGTACTCAAAAAATGCTCTTAATTTCCAAATGACAAAGTAAGCAATCACTCATAGTTAGTCATCCACTTGACTATTTTCAATTAGTTTGTTTTTAAAGAAACTCTCAACTTGAAAAAAGCACGATTTTGATTTTAGCTACTCGGAAAACATCTCCCCCGATAACCAGCCAACTGACAAAACTGAGCTGGAAATTGGAAGCTGTATTCTGTGACTACCGTGAATTAATTAAGTTCATCAAACAAACTGAAATAAATTTGGATCACGGATGGAATGAAGAACAAGAGGGAAGTGCCTTGAACAAACAACCATATCCGATGCTTTGCATTTGACTCTGATTGAGTAGACTGTGTAAGCTAGAAAAAATAAATGAGAGGCTTTTAAAATGGAAAATTAAAGCATTTAAGTGCCGAAATTGATGAATCATGAATTAAGGCTGTGATTGTGAACGTCAAGTAAGTTGGAGAATTTATTTTATAGACTGATGAGATGAAAAAAGAGGATGAGAGAATTTAAATGGCGGAAACAGAAATCTTCCAGAGTGCTGAACAATGTTAGCCTTTAATTATGCTAATTAGAGCAATCAAAATAATCAGAGAGGCTTTTCCTCCGTCATTCATTCCCTCCTAAAGGCCTTTCTTTTAAATAAATCCATTAGGATGTCAACTGGAGATTTTCCCTTGTGCTCCCTCCGCAGCACAGCTTAAGAGTTTTCTTAATCAATTCCAACTAGTTTCCAAAAATTAACATTATATTACTTATACAACCTTGAAATATATAGCTCGATCCACGTAATTTTGAATACGCAATCAATATTTCCAAAATTATTGGGGGTGGCTAAATTACAGCCAATAAAAAACAACATTTAAAAAGTTAATTAATTCCACCAGCTTCATGAACTTGCTCTAAATTGGTAATTTTATTGGATGGCGACGGATGGCATGTACATTTTTTGTCGAAAGCGTTGTAATGGTTGCATAGATATTATTATGTAACAGCCGTGGGTGTGTAATGAGTGGTAGCCATTTTGTTGGTTGGTCGACTCAACGATCAGGAGGGGAATGACGCCCTTCCTCCCTCTGCGGGATTGATCTAAGCCTTTTTTTAGTCCGTTGTGTGTAGGAGAGATGCAAAACTCTGCATTTATTTTTCTCCCCTCATTTCACTACCAACCATGCTCTCTCCCTCCGACCTTTCTCCCATTAGACTTAGTATATGTACTTAGTTTATACTGACAGGCAACCCAACTAAGTATTTTTCTACTAGTCTTAGCAAAGTTAAGTTAAGAGCAAAGCGAGTGTCTATGCCCTCCTCTGTTTTTGGCTTGGTTGGGTAATAACACTCAAATTTTAATACTTAATTTGGGCTGAAATTAAAGTGTCAGGTGTGCACTCTTCTCTCTCTTTGCTTGGTTACCTCATCTCATTAAGTGGAGCGTAATAGTCTCAGAGGAGGAGGAAGAAGCCAATCTCAAATTAAAATGGCTGAGTAGAAAGAGATAGAGAAAGCGACCAGACCCGGCTGTCGGGCTTCAGTTTTCATTTCCTTGCCTTGTCCAAGCTGCGTGGCTTTCTGGCTCTCCTGGAAATTTAATGTAATGAAATGCACTGCAATGTGATGTAAACGACGCCAGGAATATATTGCCAGTAAAGTAATCCAATAACGTGGAAAGGCCCGAGCCAAGGAAGCAGCTTTCTCTTTAAGTATTTTAATGAGATCTCGTCCTCCAATAATAAAGTTTCACGAAATGAGTCTTTTACAGGGACAATAAGGCGTTTCATTATCCCTGGCTTCCTCTCTTTTTACCATTCTTTTACTGATCATGGTAAAACAGAGCAAGCTGAAAAGCAGCCTGGAGAAAGTATATTCAATGTTTGTCAATCAATGATGAGATGCAAGATCCGAAACGGATCTTTGGTCGGATTACGAAATCGTCGACTGTTTCATTTATTCCAGTTGTTCCATTCCATTCTTCCTCCAATTCTTTTTTAGGTATCATGTGGGTGTGATTTAATGGAAATTGCATTCTCTGCTGGTAATAAAAGATGCCAAGTAAAGTAAAAGTATCATCTAATTTAATGAAGTACAATTGTATTGTGACGGCATGCATGGGGCAGCTGATCAGTATTAAATTCCAAAGATAAAAAATGTAACACCATTTGATTCAACCATCCATCCACTTGAAACATTAGATTGTAGAATGTGAAATGAACTTTTTCTTACTAACTCGAGAAGAATAAGTATAAAATTTCCTGATCAACCAATGTAAGCTAAAGAGCAATAAAGTGCCCCTTCAAAATTAAATGTCTCCAACACTCCAATATATCCTGACCAAGTTGACATCAAGTCCTCTAAATTACATGTAATGTAAATGTTTAGCTACATACTTTGTATCAGAATGTGGAAGAAATCATTGCACTGGATAGATGTTTGTTTAGTTTTTCTAAACTTGATCCTTATTCTCCATGTGCATCAGATTAAATTATACGGGTTTCTGGTACTTTGTAAATTCTGTTTGCAATGGCCCCTATTTTACAAGTGAAGGAAATGTCATGTGTGATTGCAGTACTTGATTGTCGGCTAGTCCCATGCTCCACAAAGACATATAGCATTGGGATGTTAATGCCAGAACAAGACTCATATAAATAGTGCGACTTGAGTCAGGCCGATAAATAATTGCATTGTGTTCTTGCCGCTGAGCTCGAGTTCTTCTCCTTGATTCTCATTCGCATTGTTAGTTGCTATTGTGTACACACACTCAATCTCTCTCCAACTAAACTGAATCGCTTTCTTTTTTCTTACTTCCTTTCTTTTTTTTATTTCTCAACTACGGAATTCCCTTTGTCTCTCCGAAGCAATCTGTTTCAACTGCTGTCTCCCAACATTTGTAAGTAATCAAATGGTTCGCTTGGTCGGTCGGTGTGGGTGGGCTAGACTTTCTTTTAGTTGTGCAGATTGCCTAGTTCGCTCCGCTTAGGGTGGAGGAATGTGGACTGGACTCTTCTTCGGTTGATGAAACATGGAAAACATTAAATGTAGAAATGACCCTCAGCTTTTCTCTGATTTCTTCGAAAAATTCCCATTTCGAGCTATAGGACAGACATGGCCAGAGACAGTTCCCTTCCCATCCTGTAGTTTTGTAGCCAATGAAGAAAACTAACTTTCTTCAACAACAGTAGTGGCGTGGCATGACGTGCCCTCCTGTCGCTGCCAATTACGTTAACGTTGCTATTCCACTTCAACTTCCTTCATGAGTGGAGGAATGTGGACTGGACTCTTCTTCGGTTGATGAAACATGGAAAACATTAAATGTAGAAATGACCCTCAGCTTTTCTCTGATTTCTTCGACCATTTCCCATTTCGAGCTATAGGACAGACATGGCCAGAGACATTTCCCTTCCCATCCTGTAGTTTTTTAACCAATGAAGAAAACTAACTTTCTTCAACAACAGTAGTGGCGTGGCATGACGTGCCCTCCTGTCGCTGCCAATTACGTTAACGTTGCTATTCCACTTCAACTTCCTTCATGTTTCTCTGGGTTTTGTTCTGCTTCTTGATGATCCTGTCGTAATGGGGCTGAGTGATTTAATGACGGTCGATGGGGAAAAAGAAAGTCTAGAAAAAATGTACAATGGAAAGAATCTTCTCTTGGCCTAAGTAGATCTCACTGAGAGTGAAAAGTTAACTCGCAAAGTGTACAAGAATTTCGTAGAACACAACAAAATCATACCATGCCCATATCAATCCCTGACATTTTTAACGAAGTAGTGGAAAAGTATTGTAAAAAGGCTGAGGGCCGACTATTAATAGAATTCATTGATTACTCAACAGCTGTGGCAAAACAATACCTTGCCAGCTCGCCGTTATCAGAAGAGATGAAAGCAATTTAAGTGGAAAGAAGGAAGTTTGAGAAGAAGTCTTTGATTAAGAATCGAAGGATGATAAGAAAGACGGGATGATCTTATAAAAAACATGCGGGTAGACGGTGGAATGTTCCTTAAATTTAAACTTAAAGGGACAAAACTGAGCTGTGCTATAATATGCTAATGCAAGTGAAATTAATGGAAACTTTCCCTTGACTAAACGATTCCTGGGATCTCATGTTGAGTGCTTGGTTGGCAGTATAATGGAAGGAAAAAATGGAAACCAAAGTTTGATGTTTAAACTCTTAATCACGAAAATAGTCAGACTATTAAAAAAGTTTTCACCCTTGTACCCGCAGCTCAGCTTTTAGGAAAGTTAGTTGGAGCCAAGGAAAGAAATTATTTTATTGTCATTATCCCTGGAAAAAAGTGAAAGCTGGAGCAAAAATTCGAAATTCTTTCCACTTAACTCGAGTCACAAGTTAGTAAGACCCCAACAAAGTTTTGGCTGGGATTTTTTGTCAGGAAAAAAGAATGTTATAGAAAAACTTTGTGTTCAAATGAGTTGAAATAAAAATTAAAAGTTTCCCTACTGTTGTGATAATGAAATAGAATGGTGAAAGGGTACTTGAGATTTTCATTTCATTTCACTTTAGTTTTTGTGTGAGAATAGTGGAATGCGGGGTCGGATTACATACAATCTAAATACTTAATAAATTCTATACAGTCTCTTTAATTTCCTTCGTAATAAAAGTGGAATTAGAAAAGGGAAGAATAGTTTCATTTCTTTGGCGAGAATTTTTTGATTAAAACTTTAATGATGATATATCCATGAAAAGTTTCTATTGTGTCGTTACAGTAGAGTTGGACTGACAATGCTAGGTTAAAATACGACTTCATTTAATAAGGAAATATCTTTGTTCAAGATTAAGGAAAGCGATATTAAATTGTGGCCAAAATTCATTTCATTTGCAACTGCCATCCATTCATCCAACTTCAGCTAAGGAACAAAGGTTGTTAAGAGCACAAAGTGGTAGCCCAATAAAATTATATGGGGCCGTAAAGCTCCGTCCCATATTAATTTTGTTCGTGTTGGAATTAATCTGATTGCCAAGAAGGAATGAGCCTACCATCACACCACAACCAACGTAGTGTTCTGCTACATATTTCTCCCTGAAGAAAATTTTTTTACTTTTCTTGACTTAAGAGGAGAAGGAGCAATCTAAATTTGAAATTAATGGGTTCGCATTATAAATGGATTCATGGTCCTACAGCACTTCCCATTTAAGCAAACCTCGTTGGTTCATCTCATTTATTTCTCCACCTTCATTTCACTTTCACCTTGTATTTTCCACTCAGCCCTCATTTCCGTGCTAGTCTTCCCATAGTTCCAGCCACCAGAATTTGCAGCTGGATAATTTCATCAGGAATTTACTCCGGGTTAATTCAAACAGAAAGTCACTTTCCTAATTTTTCATTCTATCCGGCCCCATTAGTCATCCTTGGAGATGCACTACATACAAAATAAACTTCAGTCTCTTGCTCACATACTATTCGCAGTCATGCCCATCCACCACAAAGAATAAACAAGGAAAGTAATGGAAACTGTGTTTGTTTTTTCAACCAAAGCCCTTCCCTTGCTTCCTGATGACTTGACTGGGTTCCAAGAACGCGATTAACGGGAGAATTTCGCATTAAAAAAGAAAGGAAATGAGGGAAAGTATAAGTTTATGTGGTTTAAACCTCCAACCAAGGATGGAGGATGTTAATGTTGACTGACTTTGCCTGGCGTGTATAATCCCACTTAATGTGATGTGATGTAATAATGGTGTAATGTATGCTGAGGCACCTACCGTTACATTTATAATCCTTTTCGCCCATTAAAGTGAAAAAGATCCAACTTCAACTTTATGGTTGGAGTAGTGCAGTCAGTGGATGTGGTAGTGAGTTAGTGATTTCTTCCTTCCCTTTAGTTTTTTTTCGTAGAAATATAGATAAAGGACCAAATGAAGGCGATGTGTGTACGTATCTAGAAATTAATGGCCGATATGAGCTCGCATGCAATTACTGAATTCTCATGAGATGATGATGAGCATATCCCAATTCTCTTGGCATTTGTAGGAAATACTGACGTTTCCCCATTTATTTATTTCCTTCATCTCGCTCAACTCATGTGCGAGTGAAACAAAACTTGAACGAGTTTTATTGGAGATGTGCGTTTTCTTAATGCAGACCAGAATTAGATTAAACCAACTAAAAACTATAAATCCAAGAAAGATGTAAATGCATGCCGGCAGGAAGTTTCTGGTAAATTTCTGTAGCACAGTGAAATTTTAAAAACTTCAAAAAATTTTAAATCTTTGGCAAACGAATATTGCAAGACCAATTCCACATGCGAATTGTAGTTTACTCTTACATATTTTATCGGCATAACATATTCAGAATGCATTAGATTTGGTGTAAAAAAATTGTTTTTAAAACCCTTACTTTTACCCACTTTAAAAATCCCAATCCATTTCGAACATTGTATTCAGGCAGTAAGTAGAGTTTCATTTGGAGAAAAGTTAACCGAGTTAGTCTCCAATTTATTTGCCTTCGCCTGTCTCCTATGTTTTCTTCATATGTGCCCGAATACGATATAAGAAAGACACAACCCTTTGGAATTCATTTTCATTCCCCTTTAACTACTGATCCCATGCATGCATGTATGTACATATGTGAATGAGGGGGAGGGAGGGACTAACTAGGAAAAAATCGAAAGTAACCAAGATACCCGACAAGGCAGTGAAGCCCTTAGTGCTACCATTTAATTTAGGGTATATTCAGTTTCATGAGTTTCCATCCTGTTTCTAATTTGAAAAGAGAAAAAACAAGAGAAGAAAGGATAACCTGCTCCTTCCTATCCCTCGTGTTGTTTACCGTCGCCAAATTGTATTTCTGGAGCGAACGTAATGACATTTCGTCCACCTTGTAAATGTTTCATTATTAATTAGATTGCTCTGGGTGGAAGGTTTGGCATGGGTTTTGTTGAGCGAGTCGCCTCTACTTATTAGAAAACTGGTTTATTGTTTATTATTTCGACTCTAGAAATTGGATGTTGAATTGAAATTGGGATCTGGCAAAGAGAATGAAGTTTGTTTGTAGGATAGGTCTTTTTTTGAAAAGCAAATTACATTTGTCGAGTGCTTAATTCCAGGAAACATGTTACCCTTGTAAAACGAACCATCCTGTGTAAGTCTAGTGTCTTTAACTCCTTCCTCATTGAAGAGAACATTGTTAATTTCAGTTGGAAAAGGAAGGATGAAAATATTCTCTGTAGGCACACTTGTTAATATCACAGGAGGTTTCATTTTTCTTTTTTTGGCAGAGGTGTGAATGAAATTTAGAATTTAGTTGGAATACCTGCAGAAGATGGTTAAGTGACTGAGATGATTCCACATTGCCAAGGATGAAAACGTATAAGTACCAAATGATGTGATGCGTCTAAAAGCAAAAAAACTTCTCAATATTACATTCCTAAGAGACAACATTATTCTCTGATTCTGCCACTTGCACATTGCCACTGCGAATGAAATAGTGAAATAGATACGTTTCCGTCCATTTCATTCTTTCCTAGCTCTCCTTCTGCTACGCCTTGTTTGTTGCTGGTGACAGACAACAGTAGTTTTGTAATTTGAAAATGAATACCTCAATAAATAACGCTCTTTCTTCTTCAGACACGAGATTAAAACTTGACTACGTTCCGCTTATTTGTAGTTGGAAGCAGTAGGAATGAGAAGTTAGAACACATCTATTATTAGACTACTACTTGTAATGGTTGTATCTATATCTTTCCTTCATTCTTCCTTTCTTTCTTTTCCAAGGAGAAATAGCAGAAAGAGAAAAGAATAAGAAAGAAGCTCATCTGCTTCTGAAACTAAAAATCCGTAGTTGCTTGTGCTGTGAGCAGCATTTTTCATTTTTTTATTTTTCTCTTAGCTTGTTATCTATATTGCGTCATTTGGAATGAAGATTTAGGAGTTGAAGAAAATGGATGTACAAACAAATAACAACTCAGCCACCACTACAGTTACAATAAGGCGTAGATTATGGATGTGTGATGTGTCCTTCTGCAAAATTCCCATTAGTGCTTACCCACATGATGCATTTTCTTTTTTATGAGATTCTACCTTTATTTTTTGGAAGAAAGGTGTTTGAATCGAGAAGAGTAAGACAAGCTGCTTGTGCTAAGCTAAGCAATATGGCCAAGTTGCAAGACATGGACTTATGTAGAAAGAGAAAGGAGTAAAAGCCGTGTAAAGAAATAATAACGGTTTGTTTACAAAACTGGAACATGTCGAAAAGTTGAAAGTAAGAGGAAAATAGATAGACTATTGTTTCGCAGCTTAGTGTACTTAGTATTTTTAGATGGAGAATTTGACAGAGTTTGTGGCATACACTACGGACAAACACGTACACGAATAGTACAAGTACTCACATAGCAAGATATTTAATGCAAAAACTGAAGAAGATGGAATATAAATTCCCAGTAAAAAGAATAGACCGAAAGTGAGTAGAGTAGACGGTTGGAGTGTGGTGGCGTTGGTCTATTGTATTGTAATGTGTTTTGTATGTTCGTATATCGGATCGAGAGACGAGGCTTTCGTTTTTTTTCTCTCCTCTGTCTAAATCCCATGCATAGTAATCAGAGAAATGTAGCCATAAATTCTGACTTTTTCTACATTTCACCGAGAAGCTTCATTGTGCAAATGCGAAATAATGAAAATTACAAATCCACCCTTGGGAATAAATGCCTTAAAATAAGTATCTGGCTGTGTGATACTTGGCATTACTCTCTGAATCGAGAAACCTTTTTGTATATACTTGTTATTCCAATTCCTTCATGACGAAAAAGAAAAGAATGATAGCATGCATGCCACCAAGTACAAAAACACCCCACCCACTCCATCTGATCAGGATGGAAATCAGCGTTGTTGAGAGTTTTCCCTTATTTAAAATATTAAACACTGTAACGCGAATGCGCTTTTTTTGTTGGAGCAAAAGTATAAACTCTTATTTCATCCTCATTTACATAAGATTTGGAATTATTTCAAATAGATGGATAAAGAAAAAGACAAGAAGCAATCCAAACTCGTATTTATACTTTACTCCATTTTATCTGTATGCATTGTCGCTAAAACGCAAACTTAAAACAAATGTAAATAATGGAATCTGGACTATTTTCACATCTAGCTACCACAATTCTTTATTTCATGATTTAATACAAACTCAACTATAAATGCAAATGTGTTTCTGATTGCAAAAACATTAGAACTTGTATGCTGCTGCCAAGCCAAGTTACAAGACACATACCCACTGTAAGTCTGCTTATCTAAATGTGCTTTAAATCTCGGAGCCATGTTCATTTGCTTTTGGTTAACTTGGTCCAGAAAAATTTAAATTTAGTTAGAAAATTTCTATAGTGGATGGGATACGATTGTGGAGAAAGGAGGAGAAAGCTAAAGGAAATGAACAAGGAAGTTAAAAACGAGGGAATAAATGTTAACCCACCAACCATACTCATATCCGTTTCCTTCTCATCTCTTTTATTTTTAGGGCCATCATATGCAAAACGAAATCTAAAAAAGTATCTGCATATTTACGATGTTTTTGCGCTAAACATTGCTTCACTTTTTGTATTAAGAATGGAACAATATTATATACATGGTCTTGAGGATAAGAAAGCTCTTTCTCAAAAAGAGGTGCATTAATCATCACGACCACATCCGTGTTCACTATCTCCTGTTTTATTCATGTGGTAATAACAATTTTTATAGAAAATGTTAATGGACAAAGTTATTTTCGAGTTAAGAAAAATGAGCGTCTTAGAAAATCTTGGCTTATCTTCATTTTTATAATAATTGAGTTGTTTAAATTTTCGGTTGGAGTTGTTTTGGTTTTGTTTTGAAATCTGTGAATAAAGATTTTTTTCAAACGGATTTTTGGACTAACAGCTTGTATATATATTATTAGACAAATTTATAGCAAATGGCGTAATGACTGTTTTATGCACTCAGGCTTATCTCTTCTTCCACCTCTCTAATTTATGCATATTGTTGTGTTGAAGGAACGGGTTGACCCGATGTAAATGCATTTTAAAATCCATAATTCCAAATTTACAGGTAGCGGGTTCCTTTACAAACAATACATCTCATTCAAAGGGCACGAGCCATTATACGCTTTGAGAATATTTAAATAGTCGGACAGTAAATCCTTATTCCGAAGGGTTGTGCCCTTTTGAACAAGCCACAGCAGGCTGACAGGCA
>JAAXNX010001220.1:0-19160 GCA_036491905.1 Folsomia manolachei
AAAATGTCAATTGCATAAGTAATTTCAGGATTATCTGTCCACACCAAGACTAACGTCAACGCAAGAACATGTGGTCATTACGAATAAAATTAAAAGTTTTTGAAGTGAACTTAATGCTTTCACAGGGCCGTAAAGGAAATACTATGAAGCGTGAGTATTTTAGCTGTAAAACATTGCCAATTCGTCAGTTTCCAGTAAATTGCAGGTTAAAAAAAATGTGTTTTCAATAGCGTGAATGGAAGCAAAGTGCATTTTCTTTTCTTACTTGAATGCTGGTTTCTTTGCAACCCAATGTAATAATTAACCATTAAATAATTTCATTCCTGTTCCAAACAAAATTGAAAATGCAAAATGCTATTGACACAGGAGTCTACACTTTGACGATTTGTGAATGAAACTAATCAATATGACACGGTTAAGAATATCTGTAAGGGATTGGTCGGCAAAGTAGGGAATTGTACCACGCATTTCATTTCGTTCCGTCGTATTCATGAGTGAATTGATCTGTAAAGGACGGACCACAAATGCACGAAAATAGTTTTTATACTCCTATCCTTATAATGCATACTTATTGAGCATTACCGATTTGACAAGGGGCAAGGTAGATTCAATCCGCTTCATCTTTACCATCTTTTACAGCAGCCTATTGTTGAAGACATCAATGAAAATTTGGACATCTACTTTATTATAAATAGAGATTTAAACAAGAATAAGCGTTTTTTTACGATTAGAAAACACAGTCTGGCCAATACCAAGTTAAGTTGTGAAGTAAACTGAATTCAATTTAACTGCTTTAAGACAGACCATGGAATCTCCAATTGATGAAATGTCTGTTAAAATAAAAACGTGACGAGACTGTTCTCAGTTCTAGTTTTTTCGCACAATGAGACCATTAGGATTTACTAACTACGTCCTAAACCAGACCAAATAAAAACATTGTAGGAACAAAAACTTTATTTTCTTTCAGATGAAATGATTTATTCACGATACCAATAACATGCCATTTTCTGCAAAGTAAAATCTGCTTATATTTCGAAAGATAAAATGATTAAATATAAGCGCAGAGGTTTGGCAATGTTTCGCCGTAGTAAAAGTTTAGATCTTGTGTCTTAAAGAAAAATAATCAGAGCAAAATTTAATTTAGCAAAATTTAATGCGTCTTCGTAACTTTTCGTGATTTCATATGCCAATTTTATTAAATTCTGTAGTCACGCATAAAGAAATATTAAAAGTCACCCAGAAATATCAACCTTCATTTGAAAGGGTCGTTTGATATTTAAATATTTTTTTCAGTCATGGAAAAAAACAGCATGGGACGTGAATTACATAACCATGGGCTGACCAGAACGCATAATTAAAATAAAAAATTCAAGTCAGCAAAATAAAATTGCGTCTCGCAGCTTTGCACGTGGAAACAACTATTGAAATACCAATTAATCATTAGTCGTCAGTTGAGCTTTACTCAAATCGGCATTGACACTATTCAGTCAACTTCAACTTAATAACAGCAATTGTTGACTTTTTTCTAATTCATACACATTTTATTCACTACATCATCTTCAACAAAACTTAATATTTTCTCATGACCCAAGTTCCACCAAACAGTACGAGATATATGGTACCACACCTTCGTATATGCATACTTTTGTTGACATTTTGCAATAAAACTAAATACTTGACATTTATGACAATCATGTTTTTTGGATAATTTTACTTTATAAGTCAGCAATGGAAGAAGCTAGTAACATTGACAAAGCAATACAGGGAATAGCTTGCACATGTTTTATTAAGAATTTACCTTAACAATTAAAACCTATAATTTATTGCGAAACATTGTAGTAATTACAATAACACAAGTAGTAAAGAGAATGAGGTGCCTACTTAATCAACGACAATTTGAAGGTCTAGCGAGCCTTTAAAACGAAGGGTTTGGCCTGGTATGGACATTGGATATTTGATTATTTCCAATTAATGAAGATTATTAATAATCCATCAAATAATTGAGAAGGATGTAGCGAATTCATGCTCGTTCACGTCGTTTAAGTAATGGGATAATTTCTACTCATTAAATTCCATTCTTTTTAATTGCTTCATTATTGTTTACAGGCTGAGGTGACTATATCTATTGACGGTGTCGCTGTGCAGGAGCCCAAAGGGAAGAAGATCCTTCATCAATTTCCCCTTCATACCATTTCTTATTGTGCTGACGATAAAAACGAGAAGAAATTCTTTTCTTTTATCGTCAAGGATGGTGAGATTCACCGATGCTTTGTCTTCTCATCGGAAAAATTGGTGAGGACAATCAAATACTAAATTATCAATTGGTTTTTTTTTGTAGTAAGACAAAATATTTTTTCGTCTGATCATTCAACCGAACGAGTTTGATCATAATATTTTTTTGTGAAATCAGTCAGTTTATGCACGCAGAATGCACTTATAATGCCGTGTAAAGACCCCACTTTTAAAATGTAAATTGTCTACATTTATTTAGAATATAAACCGTTACATTGCTCCTTTGCGGTTTTGAAGACTTTATTATATTATTCCCCAAGTTTAAGCATTGCACGAACAAAGTCATAACTCACGATTAATATGGCACCGTGGTTCTACTGCTACGACTGGCTGAATAACTGTCGCTGTTCCTTGTTATTCGTTGTCGGATTAAAATGTTTATATTAAAATTGAAGATCCTGTTATGTTTTACCATGATTTTACGGCAGGTGCTAACTGAAACCCACATCCCAAATAAGTATTTTTAGTGTCATTCATTTTCAACCTCAGCCTGGTTGAAAATTGAAACGGCATTACATTGCAACGAATGATTTGGCAATAAGACTATTGTTTCTTTAGTACTTGAGGATACTTGTTTCAAAAGATGAAAATGACAATTATCACAAATATGTTGTATAGTACAAAATTGCCAACCGCATCAACTAAGTTGATAAAAGAATTCTTGCAATTCCAGGCGGAAGAAATAACACTGACGATTGGTCAAGCATTCGACCTTGCATACAGAAGATTTCTTGACACATCCGGAAGGGAAATGGAAAACAAGCGAGAAGATTATGGTGTTGCAGAAACGAGTTGCAGAACTGGAAAATGAAAATAGTGATTTAAGACGACAACTGAATATGCCACCCGCATCGGCAATAATGATCACAACGGAAGTCAAAGTTTCTAAATCCGTTGATAACGACACAGACTTGCTTATCTGTCCACCAGTTCCGCCAAGAGATTCTGCAAATGTCGCAAATTCAATTTTTGCGTATGTAGCATATTTCAATCCGTCATTCATTGTAGAGGAAATCAGTTTTTGGAATATAATTAATGTATTATGGATTTTACAGAGAATTCGCAAAGACTGCAAATGAAATTGAAAAGAGGGCACAAGAAACTCGGGGAAAAGTGGATGGCCTCCTGTTTGACGTGGAAGATGACAATGTTATGCAATTAGATCAAAAACCAAATCGCCAAGACTGCAAATGAAATTGAAAAGAGGGCACAAGAAACTCGGGGAAAAGTGGATGGCCTCCTGTTTGACGTGGAAGATGACAATGTTATGCAATTAGATCAAAAACCAAGCCGGGGGTCACCCGACGGGATTGAAGCTCCTCCACGAAGTAATTAATAACTTTTTTGTCTTATCCTATTTATGAATACAAACATGCCTTTTGTTTGCTAACTTTATTGCAATTTTGTCTAGTTTCTCCTCCACCAAAGGCACGGAAAGGTGAGAATCACGTCAACGGTTCCAGTCCAACGGATGTATTCAGCTCGGATCCATTTTTCACGGCAGATGATCCATTTGGAATGATTGACTTTGGATCAGGCAGCAAAAATGGAAACAACGAAAAGATTAATGGTTTTGCCGACTCCAACACAAATGGATTCAATGCGTTTAACAATGTAAACTTAACCAATGGCTCTGTGAACTATAACAACATAAGTAATGTGTTCAGCAGTGCCCTCAACGGGGGTGGTAGTGATGTCAATACCTACAATAGTAACATGACAGCTCAAAATAATTTAGCAAATAATAATTCCAAAGGACAGCCGATTGAAACGGCGTTGGATTTTTTAGACAAGAAAATTGAAGAGATGAAGGTCGGATTTAATCGTGGCATTCTGAATGACGATTTTCCTCTGGAATCTTTGGATCCTTTAAAATCTTCGTAAAATCATTTTCTAACAATAAAACCAGTGTCACACTTTTGACTCCAAAATTATTTGTCAATGAAATCTGCCCTACATCCATTTTGATCTTTGTTTTCTTTTGAATGTCATGGAATAAAAGATAAATGCAAAAATCCTGGCTTTCCGGGTTTATGTATTGCAGTGCGATTACGTTTTAAACACTTTGCAATTTATTATTGCAAATATTATCAACGAAATAGATAATCGTGTAATTGTGGTGAGTGAATGAAACTAAAAACGAATTGTTGAGTATTCAACTTATTTCAGTAAAGTGCACAAAATTGGGGTCTTTCGTCCTATCTACTTACTTTTAAAATTAGTTGTCTAAATCGAGTCACTTTAGAGCCAAAATAGGATACGTGTAGAAATAACAAGAAGGACGGAAGGGATTTTATGTACTTTTTATTGTAAATTCAGGTAAAACTAAAAGGAGGCTGCATTTCTTGTGAATTCTATGTAACAAACTTTTTAGATGCAACTTTTTCTTGTATAAAAAATACAATCAATAAAAGAAGTATTGAGAACAAGTACTTTTCGGATATGCAAATTCATTTAATTTCTATTGGCCGTGTACAATTCATTCATTTCTTACTTAATTAAACTTTAATTTTAAGTTGCCGTTAATTTCCAAAAAAGTTACTTTTTCCCAGCAAAACATCGCTTAAAATAATCCAAAGCGTGTTCCTGGACGGTAGTGAGAATCTCTTTAGTAAATACGTCGCTTGGATTGGTTCGATATTTTTCATAAGCAAGGGACGAATCCCAATGGTTTTTACACCGGAAATGTATCAAGTGGACAAATTTTCTGTTGAGATACATTGAATTAAAAGGCAGGACCCAGGCTTGTTCGAGTTCTAGGAGCAAACGAAAATCTCCAAGACCAATTCCCACGAAAATTAGTGACACCGGGAGGAGGGAAAGTTCCTTTAATAACTGAAAACATAAAATACATTTTATATTTATTGTTAGAATGAAAGACGAACAAACGAAAATCTCCAAGACCAATTCCCACGAAAATTAGTGACACCGGGAGGAGGGAAAGTTCCTTTAATAACTGAAAACATAAAATACATTTTATATTTATTGTTAGAATGAAAAACGAAAATCTAAGTACCGTAATAAATTTAGGGTTATCCGTGAACTGCCCATCCGTTAAAATGATGACCGTGTAGTATTCAAATGCACACTTGCGAGCAGTTATAAGAGTCACAAGATCACTGAACAGTGGCGATAACAGGCTTTGCCCAGTATTCATTTGATTATGGGGCCAACTGGATGCCGAATTGGATGAAGATGAGCTTTGGAAACTTGCCCCACAGTCGGGGAGATATCCGACATGACCTTGACTTTGAGACAAGGTTAGGCCAGACATTAAATTGAGACAGAGGGCGTCACTACGTAATAAAACATATTTGTGTGTATAAACTTCAATTAGAAAACTTTTTTCAGAGACGGCTTACTGATAATTTTTGAGTGAAGTCGCAATGAATTGAGATCCAGGTCGATAAGCATACATGTAAGGAGCTGAAGAACATCCGAAACCATAGAAGACGGCGTGACCACAAGCTAAAGCACTGATTGCTTCAGAGCTGAGTTCTAGGCCTTCTTCATAAGGTGTCCGATTTCCACCGATTCGTTCGTGGAGGATACGTTTGTGTAATGCCTCATTCCAGTTTGACCCTGAGGAATAAGAATTTCATGATTTGAAAGTTGATTTTAAATTTGGAAATTTTCAACTACACCACTTACGAGAATAGTCGATGGCAAAGACAGGGACAATTTTCCATCCTTTGTTAAAATAGTGTTCGATCGGATGATTTGGAATGGTGGCACAAATTTTCATAACCACATTGGAATCCTTCTGCAAAATGGGATGAATGCAATACATCAAAAATTAGGAAAATAAAATAAACAACCAATTTTTATACGAGGTCTCACTTTTTTAGTGTAACCGTCCACGCGGTCCACCCCCAGCACTTGATACTTATCTCGTAAAAGTGTGCCAAGAGTGGTCAGGGCAAATCCAGTCCTTTCAAAATTTTCTTTTTTAAAAATATCCACCTTCAGAACACGATCTAGATCTCCATTTGATAATCTCGATTCATTGAAATATACACGCTTCCCATCGGATATAACGAAATGTGCCAGTTCCTCATCCAATTCGCTCCGATATACTAAAGAATACGGGTGAGAAAGTTCAAAAGCATTTTCTTGATTTAATTTGTGAAGTTCGATGAAATAATCGGCCGCTGATTTTTCAGACTGAAGTCCAAATTGGAGCAGAACCTGCAAAATTTCTGCCTTAGGAACTCCATAAAATTACTACTTATTGAAACACGGCATGCACCCACCCCATAATTGCACGGTTGCAAAATTTCTGCCCGAACTAATAAGTTTCCTGGAAAGACTTTTCGCCATTGTTTGACCATATATTTATTTTCTGGCACTCCAAAATCCAGTGGAAGGAATAATTCTAATCCCTTTGATCCCGTCACCAATATTTTGTCAAGAGTGGTATGAGCCGTGCCCCACAAAGACATTTCTTGATATCTCTCCATGTCTGGGGTTGAACACTTTTTTGGGGTAATGAGCTGTCGAACTTCAAATTTTAGTGATACAGAGGCCGCATCGTCTCGCTCAAAGTCCAGTAGTAGCTGTACATCAAAGGTCATGGGTCAGTAATGGGTCATTTGTATAGTTCTGAACTATTAGTTCATTTACAAAAAAACAATTGTAACCAACGCATAACTTACAGATGCCACAAATTGCAGATTGGATTTGCCATTTACAATTTCGGATTTGTACTTTTCCAACCACTGCAGTGCCCCTGGTGGTCTCCACATCACGGTAACTTGCTGACTTTTGACATTCGCACTGCTTTTAAGTTCTCCTGAAGGTGCCAGGGTGTAAGACGTGTTGACATCTCTAAATTAGAAATGTTTCATTGTGAGATTATACTGACAATATGAAATGGACGCGTACTTACTTCAGCACCATGAAAATTTCTGCCTGGCTACTGTAGTAGATAGAATTTTCTCTTGAGACACTCATCCTACTTATCAGTTTCCAATGTATCCAATCTCTTCATGTGACACTTATGATAAGTAACTTATCCCAGTTGAGTCGCAAAAGCTGAAGGCAATTTCATAGTGAATCACAACAATGAAACTGAAACTTAGGCAGGCAGACGGAGAAAAGAAGGTGTTACGTCCTATGGTGAAAGGAGTCTGGGAAAAAAAGTAAAAAAGAGACGGATGTCCAACAAGTAGTCGACCATCCAATTTCCTTGTGCCCACATAACGAGGACACGACAGAGAGGATATTAAGGAATCACAACAAGTGTTCGTATTGATTTTCCCTACGCGCAGTCATCCATTTCCCGAATCTTCATCCATCCGTCACTCATTCCCCGCAGGCTTTCTCCAACTTTCTCTCCCGAATTCCCTCCTGCTTTCACGTCATCAGTTTCCAAAATATCTTTACTTCCATAACTTTCTCAGCGATAATGGAGATTTTGGTTTCCGGTATCAATCGGCAATCTCTTACCTCAGCAATGTTGAGTCAACATTGTCATGAAATACTCTTACAGGCTGTACACAGCATGCAAATTCAAACATTTAGTGTGCTACTGGCCTTCATGTTTCATTGATTTGCGAATAAAGTAATAAGTTTGCCAACATTAACAGCCAGAAAATGATATTATTTAAGGTATTTAAGCTTTCACTACGTAGCCTCATTAATCCTAGTACAAACTTTCACCGCAGTGAATATTGAGACTCGGAGATTATTTAGCATACAACTTTGTTTTTTAATGTATAGAAACCTCCATGCATCCTTGCGGCGAAGAAAATTGGCGTTGAAAAAACCGAAAAAGTTACAAATTGTGTTCACCCCATCAAAATAGTTGGAGAAAGTGACCAGCAAAAAAAAGCGGAAGAGAAAGCCTTGGGGCACATTGAGATTCCACCCGCCAAACCAAATTCCGAATGACTTTGCATTTGTCAGCTCCAAAAAACTTCTCCAAAGTTTCATTTCGCAAGATTTTTCAATATTTTAATAAAAAATCGAATCCAAAAATTGAAAATAGAAAAACTTTGTAAAATATTTGGTAAGTAAAGGAAAAAGTGTTAGGAAGTTTCGGTCCATCCTTTTCAATTTTTAATCCGTCAATCTTGGTGAAATGTTTTTTCGGTATTGTCATTTTGTTTTCTTGTGGTTTTCAGTTCAACTAAATCCTCATCATGCGCGATGTTAGTGCCTATTTGCGGAAGAAGGAGTCGGAAGCCAGCGATAATGCCGGTTTGGCGACGGATTATTCCACTTTGAACGACTTGTACTCCAAGCGGTTATGGCATCAGTTGACTCTTCGGCTGGGGACGTTTGTCAAGAGGCCAGAACTTCAATCGGACGGCCAACTTATTGATTTGTATGAAAATTTTATTCAGGACATCGAAATGAGGTAAATGATTGAAAATTATAATGGCTATTTATTTGGAATTCAAGACCGGATGTAGATTGATAGAATTTCATTTTTTATTACTCAGAATCAATCCTCTCTCCTTAATGGAGATGTTGGTTGTCATTGTTAAGCAGTTGGATGATGCCGACAAGGCCCTTGAGTTTCTTACGAAGGCTGAACCGAAATTAAAGGTTAACGAAGTGGCTGTCGCCTTGTGTTGGATTACAAAGATGATTTGTATGAAAATTTTATTCAGGATATTGAAATGAGGTAAATAGTAGTTTACTTAATGCTCGTTTTGAAACATTGACTGATGATATTTGTATGTTACTTTGTATTTCAGAATCAACCCTCTTTCCTTGATGGAAATGTTGATGGTCATTGTTAAGCAGTTGGATGATGCCGACAAGGCCCTTGAGTTTCTTACTAAGGCTGAACCGAAATTAAAGGTTAACGAAGTGGCTGTCGCCTTGTGTTGGATTACAAAGGGTGAAGTTGTTCTTGAAAAGAAGAAGGATACCAAACTGGCCAAAGTACGTGACTACTACTTTATGTGAACTGTCAGTGACTATTGTTTGCATTGTATTAATTAATGTTTCTTTTAGACTATGATGGAAACGGCTGAAGAAATTTTGAACCAAATTGACGGAGTATCCGCTGCTCACGGTCGTTTCTACTTGTTACAGAGTCAGATTTTCGATGCAATTGGAGACTCTGTACAATATTATAAGAGCGCGCTGAAATTTTTGGGATGTACGAAGATTTCAGATTTAAACCTGACAGAGCAACGTAATCACGCGAAACACTTGGCTATTGCCGCTCTTGTTAGCGAAGGGATTTACAATTTTGGGGAATTGGTAATCAATGATTACTAATCATTCGAAAAATGCTTATTTATTAATGACTGTGCTGTTAAAGCGATTAATTAACTGTTTCAATAATTATTATAGTTGGCCCATCCAGTTCTAAGTTCTCTTGAAGGAACAAAAGACAAGTGGCTGATTGAATTGCTGAAAGCTTTTAATGCCGGTGAAATCCATACATTTGAGGGGATGAAGAAGCAATGGCAGTCGGAACCAGTGTTGCAAAAGTACGCTGCTGGGTTACAAACAAAGATTCTGCTTTTGGGATTGATGGAGGTGCGTACCATAATTGGTGATTGATATGCATAAATTCAATTTCAATGTTTCGCTCAATGTTCAATGTTTGTGAAACTTTAGATGACCTTCAAGCGTCCAGCAACCATGAGACAACTTACTTTCAAGGAAATTTCGGAGACTTTGGGATTGAGGGGATGAAGAAGCAATGGCAGTCGGAACCAGTGTTGCAAAAGCACGCTGCTGGGTTGCAAACAAAGATCCTGCTTCTGGGACTGATGGAGGTGTGTACCATAATTGGTGATTGATACGCATAAATTTAATTTCAATGTTTCTCATGTGAAACCTTAGATGACCTTCAAGCGTCCAGCAACCATGAGACAACTTACTTTCAAGGAAATTTCGGAGACTTTGGGCCTTCCAGAAAACGCTGTAGAGACATTTGTTATGAAAGCTATTTCAAAGGGATTGGTTGATGGCACCATTGATGAAATTTCACGGAAAGTTCACATGACTTGGGTTCAACCAAGGGTTTTAGATCGAGCTCAGGTTAGATCTGAGATGTTTGAAACTTTTCTTTGCGGTTTATAATATTATATTACAATTTGTGGTACTTGTATTTCAGATTGGCAACATGATTGCTCGATTGGATGATTGGAAAAAGGAAATCCGACACGTCGAGAAATTAATGGAAGACAGTGCCGAAGAAATATTATTGGTATAATTTATAGTAACAAGTTTTGTAAAAAAAAATCATGCATCTAAATCTAAGCTTTGGTTTTGTACTAATTAAATGAGAACTTTTTAATTACAAATATAGTTCGTAACCAAAAAATGAATCATCAATTAGCATTATGGATGATATTAAAATTGTAAGCTGTCCATTATCCTGCATTACACTTCAACTATTCATTAATGAGCAACTCCGTACGTGACATTAATTATGCATGTGTGACAGGCATAAGCGTGGCATTGAATAATAGGAAGCAATAAATTCGTAAAAGAACTAATTTGGTTACGTAAAGATAAAGCTGTGAAGTAGCCAGACCACAACATTGTAATAATCTCGCTCGACTCTAATACTCTGCATTGCAGAGTCTGCAAATAATATTGCTGAGTCCATGTGGTTTTGGAGCAGCTGCTGGACAGATCTATTTCCACGAATTGAATCTATCTCCAGAATAATTTATTCGGATTCTGTTAACTCCACTAGACAATTGGCCTTCAAAGGTAATTATATAATTGGGTATTGAGACTTTTGCACATTCCATTTCACTATATGCAGTAATCAATTTGGGCAGATCGGATAAGATTTCTACCTTTTTCAGATTTAACTTCTTAAAAAGAAGTAGTCCATCCACAAGGAGAAAGCAATTAGCAATTTCAGGATGAAGTTTAAATTCGCCGTGGATCGTGGTGGCACTTTCACCGACATCATAGCTCGATGTCCATCTGGGGAGATAAAAGTTTTGAAGCTACTCTCCGTGGACGATGCTTATCCGGACGCCCCCAGGGAAGGGATCCGTCGTATCATATCACAAGTACAAAGTCTTCCTTAATGTAATACCACCCAATACTGATGTACAATATTTAATTGATTCAATTAGGAAACCGGGCAAGACGTTCAGGGACCTGTGGACGCCTCTGTGATTGAGTGGATACGAATGGGAACAACTGTCGCCACAAACGCCCTGTTGGAGAGAAAGGGGGAAAGGATGGCCCTTCTGATTACCAAAGGTTTTAGAGACTTGCTTCACATTGGGAATCAAGCTCGTCCAAAAATATTTGATCTGGTTAGAATTATAATTGATTAACCATTCACGTTGTAAAATACTTTACTTATTTTTAATTGAATTTTTCATCATTTTCAGAGCATTTCAATGTTGGAAAACTTGTACGAAGAGGTTTTAGAGGTTGATGAAAGAGTAATAACGCATCGGGATGATTGTCGGATTTCACCAGAGCTAAAGGCATCCTGGAAAATGGATACGACGCTAAACAATGAAAAAGTTTTAGTTAGAAAGGAAATTGATTTAAATTCCGTCCGTTCATCATTGATTGAGCTGAAGAATAAGGGGATAAACTCCATTGCCATTTTACTGCTTCATTCTTATTCGTAAATGACCCACAAACCATGAATGATTTATAATTGGCAAGTTTCAAAAACTTATCTTGATCCAAGTATTTTATTTTGATCATCGTAATTTCAGATACCCGCAGCATGAAATAAAACTTCGGGATCTAGCCCTGAGTCTTGGGTTTTCACATGTGTCCTTGTCTTCAGAAGTTATGCCAATGATTAGAGCTGTTCCTCGAGGCTTCACTACTGCGGCGGATGCATACCTTACCCCACTAATTAAGGAGTATTTGCAGGCAAGTTGACAGCAAAGGGGGAATTTTCTTTCCCTTTTTTAGGGATGAGGAATTCATAGTGATTTCTGGCTATTTCAGGGATTCTCTTCCGGATTCACGGGCTTGGGACAATCACAAGTACTTTTTATGAAAAGTGATGGAGGTCTTACTCCCATGGAAGAGTAAGAAGTTTATATACAACTTTGATGCGTAATGCAAATACTGAAGTTTTCCCATAATTCCAATTATTTAGATTTTGTGGGAGTCGTGCCATCCTATCAGGTACAATTGTCATCAATTGAGAGAATTTTTGCATGCGCCTTGCTACTAAAGACTAATGTGAGATACAGTTCATTCTCAAACTTTGTCATGTCATCCACATGAACTGCTTTGCCAGAGGCTTGTTGCGGAATTGGTTTTAGTCTGCTTGATCGGGAGGAACAATCTGAGACATTTGCAATTTTTTTTCAGGGCCTGCAGGTGGGGTGGTCGGTTACTCCAAATGCTGTTACGACGAGTATAAATTGCCTGTGATTGGTTTCGACATGGGTGGAACTAGCACGGACGTGAGCAGATATAATGGAGAGTTTGAGCATACTTATGAATCAATCACTGCCGGTGTCACTATTCAAACTCCACAAGTAAGAGATTTTTTAAAATTTGATTTATTAGACAAACTCATTCTCTTAATTCCATTGAACTATTATAAATTGAGAAAGGGTCGAAAAACAGTAACCGAATCTTATGACAAGCAGCTTAGTTGAACCTGCACTGATGTTATTACTTATCGATTCCAACCGAACAAACACATCCACAATTCTGGATCCTTATTATAGCAAGGTTTTTCCATGAACTATTTCAAAAGAACGGAATTAAATCGATAAAATAATTTGATATGTGCCAACGAGAGCTTGTCACTGTTTTCGGATTACTGGGCAACTTAGCAAGAATGTATAATATAGACTACTTTAGTGCGCACATCTTAGTTCAGATTAGCAATCAATATCAGCCTGTTTCTTGCTGGAAATTTGATTTCGGACAGATTGTTCCACTTGAGGTGGAAGGGCCAGATTTTCCAATTCACTTTCAAAGACTTTGAGGTTTCCGTACCCTCCAACATAGCCATTCAACCGTGTTGCAACGTATGACCTTATGAGTTGATCTCCAGGTCCAATGTCCAATTGAGACAAAATTCTGGGGTAGCGCTGCAATAGATATTTTTGGTGATAGCTGAAATGATGAGATAGAAAATTAGCTTGACCCACTAACCGCAATACATTTTCTACATAATAAGGAAAACTGTATAAAAAACATACTCTTCAGCCTCGTAAAAATCTTTCCCTGGCAAAATCTCGGTTTTAATGGGCTTTCCACGTTTCTTGGATTCTCGTTCCAGTGTTTCTTTGGCCAGCTTTTTTTGTTCATCGTTGTGGTAGAAAATTGCTGACATGTACTAACAAGTGCATTTAAATTATCAGTAAANATCTCGGTTTTAATGGGCTTTCCACGTTTCTTGGATTCTCGTTCCAGTGTTTCTTTGGCCAGCTTTTTTTGTTCATCGTTGTGGTAGAAAATTGCTGACATGTACTATCAATTGCATTTAAATTATCAGTAAACGTAGGAGCAATTGGAATTGAATAATAGTCGTAGTATTAAAAGTACCTGTCTCGAGCATTTGTTGGTTGGATCATGATTTTTCCAAAATAACTCCAACATTTTCGAGTATGAAGTTACTTCTGGATCATATTCTACATCCACGGTTTCTGTGTGGTCACCCCTGACAAAACATGAACATAATGGTGTAAACCTTGAGAGAATTTTTAATCGGCAACACGTTTATTGAAAGTAGTTTTGCTGAGTTGCATGTGAAATAACTGACATTCTTTGATAAGACGGGTTTTCAGAGGAGCCTCCGGCATATCTTAATTTAGTAAATTAATGTTTTTTAAGAAGTCGCAATCAATTTATTAAATTAAAATCGTTAAAATTACCCCACTCTAGTCCTTATGACCCCAGGGCAGCAGCCAAATTGGCCCTCCGGGAACCAAAATCAGCTCATACCAAACGTTGCTCGTTCTCCAGTCCAATTTTCGTAAAGTTGGTCACCCATATTGCCACGATTAAAGTTTCCTTTGAAAGACTTGTTTCCAGTTGTATTCACAGTGGAAGACGATATAACCTGCAACGCAGAGAAGAAGATTGGTAATGAATGGTGAAATATGCAAACAAAATGCACAACTAGCAAGTAAATGACCTTCTTGTTCTAGAAGGTCATTAGGCAGTTCGATGATGTTATATTGACAAAGGAACAATATATTAGTATTCAGCAGTGGTATGAAGTTTGTCATGTTCTGCAAGAGTTTGAGGAAAACCTCAGAGTGTATGCGTAGTGATAAGAGCGTCCTTGGCATACTTATAGCATTACAAAGCCCACAATGCAACTTGTCTTGGTCTTAGATTTAGGAAAGTCTTTTCACTAATCTCAAAGGTGTCAAGAATGATTAAAATAATGTTATGCAAACCTTACCTGTACCGTATCAGCAGTTGTACAACTAATTTTCTGAATTAACGACGAACCCAAATTTTTTAACATTTCCTTGCTAAAAAATTGTCAAGTGAGGATGAGTGTAAGTTACACTATGTAACACCGAGGCACGAGGAGAATCGACTAAAAGAAATGTTGTGCTCAACTCTAGTTTTATGCACTCCAAAATACACCGTTCTCGTGTTTTACCGTCATTCTGATTTCCATTGATGCCATTTGTATTGGTAATTTTATAATTTCAGCTGGACATAAGTACAGTAGCAGCTGGAGGCGGAAGCAAACTCTTTTTCCGATCCGGAATGTTTGTTGTTGGGCCCGAGTCCGCGGGGGCACAACCTGGACCGGTTTGCTATGATAAAGGAGGAACTGAGCTGACCATAACTGACGCCAACCTGATTCTGGGCAGAATTTTACCAGATTTTTTCCCAAAGATATTCGGGGAATCCAATGACATGCCATTAAACAAAACTAAGGCTCTTGAACTATTCGAGAAATTGACGGAAGAAATCAACGCGTTTTTGAAGACCCATAATGATTTAAAGTTGATGAATGTTCAAGAGGTTGCAATGGGATTTGTACGAGTTGCTAATGAAGCTATGTGCCGTCCGATTAGAGCAATTACTCAAGTTGGTATTAAACACGATTGAAGCTTGTTTTAAGACGGTATGAACATAATTTTTAGAGTTTGTTTTATTAGGGGAAGGGATATGACACGTCAATTCATATGTTGTCCTGCTTTGGAGGTGCCGGAGGACAACATGCATGTGCTGTCGCAAACTCATTGGGGATATCCTCGGTTTTTGTCCCTAAATATGCTGGGATATTGTCTGCCGTTGGAATATTTTTGGCTGATGTCGTGTATGAGTCACAGGAACCTGTCGGGAAGGTGTTTAATGCAGGTACATTCATTTTACTCCTGTCATATATATTCAGTAATATTCGCATTTACACAAACTCTTCATTGTTCGACAGATAATCTCTCCTACATTGACTCTAAATTTGTGGATTTGGAAAAACATTGCACGGAACATTTGACAAAATCCATGAAATTTTATAAAGTTGAAATTGAACGCTTTTTACATCTCCGCTATGAAGGCACTGACTGTGCGTTGATGTGTCTTCCACATGAAATTACTACCTCTTCACAGGCACATAGCAAATATGGGGATTTTATTGGTAGTTTCGTTGAACGGTAAAAATATTTTCTACTGATTGATATTTTATGTTTTGAAGTCATTATTTTATAGCGTCATTTCCCTTAGGTATCGTAAGGAATTTGGATTTACTATAGAAGGCCGAGATATCATAGTTGATGACATTAGAGTTCGAGCTGTAGGATTAAGCGAAAAAGAATCTGGAGTCGATATAAAAGTTGCCGATTCAAAAACACCGGATTGTAAAATTGTACAATAATATTTAATCAAAATTGACCTGAATTTATTTGAAAGATCTAACTATTTATTTGCATTTTTGTAGACGAGTAAAGTATACTTTGATAATGCTGGGATAATCGAATCTCCAGTTTATTTGCTCAACGACTTACATGCTGGCCATGTAATCCAAGGACCTGCCATTATTATGGACGCTTTGAGCACAATCCTAGTGGAACCAGACTGCATTGCTGAAATTACGAACAAAGGTGACATTTTGATCCGTTTAGAATCTTCTCTTGCAAAGAAAGTAAAAATTGGCACGGAACTGGACACTATTCAACTCAGCATTTTTTCGCATCGATTCATGTCAATTGCGGAGCAGATGGGAAGAATTTTACAACGAACTTCTATTTCAACAAATATTAAAGAAAGGTTGGTTTTGATAATACAATAATTATTAAAATAACGCTAATGATTACGTGTATGAATAGGTTGGACTTTTCTTGTGCAATCTTTGGTCCGGACGGAGGACTTGTCAGTAATGCGCCACAGTAAGCTCTTTTACCCTTGCAACACATTAAGCCGTTAATTACTGTATTATTTTTTTAGCATTCCAGTTCATCTTGGTGCTATGCAAGAAGC
Source organism: Folsomia manolachei (assembly GCA_036491905.1). Classification (NCBI taxonomy): domain Eukaryota; kingdom Metazoa; phylum Arthropoda; class Collembola; order Entomobryomorpha; family Isotomidae; genus Folsomia; species Folsomia manolachei. The sequence goes on from JAAXNX010001220.1 coordinate 16,663, forward strand.
TGTACAATATCAGGTATGTTATACTACATCCAGATTCATTATTCTATTCGTTGATAATACCGCTTGTTTTTTAGCTACAAACCTTAGTGGACGATTTAAAACCTGGCGACGTCCTCCTAAGCAATCATCCCATTGCTGGGGGGTCCCATCTGCCAGATCTTACTGTGATTACACCTGTATTTCTTAAATCGTAAGTATGAGCTACGTGACAATAATTGACTTTAAAAGCTACTCTAATTTGAATAAAAATGCACCAAATGATTTCTGTTACAGCGGTGGAAATGGGAAACCGATATTTTTTGTAGCTTCAAGAGGCCATCATGCCGATATAGGAGGTATGATTGAACAGTCTTAAAACGATTTAAAACCTGGCGACGTCCTCCTAAGCAATCATCCCATTGCTGGAGGGTCCCATCTGCCCGATCTTACTGTGATTACACCTGTATTTCTTAAATCGTAAGTATGAGCTATGTGGCAATAATTGACTTTAAAAGTTACTCTAATTTGAATCAAAATGCACCAAATAATTTTGTAACAGCGGTGGAAATGGGAAACCGATATTTTTTGTAGCTTCAAGAGGCCATCATGCCGATATAGGAGGTATGATTGAACAGTCTTAAAAGTTGTTTGGAATTCATGGTTGAATTTTATATTATTATTGCACAGGAATCACTCCCGGATCGTAAGTATGAGCTACATGACAATAATTGACTTTAAAAGTTACTTTAATTTGAACAACAATAATCCTTGTAACAGAATGCCACCCCATTCGGTAATTTAAAACACGTGTAAAAATGGCTACAAATATGTGCGTGGACATAAATATTCTGTGAATATAGAAATCTTTGTGGGAGGAAGGCGCTGTTTTTATTAGCTTCAAACTTGTGTCAGAGGGAACTTTTAGAGAAAAAGAGTTAATTGATGAACTCAATGCACCTGCAAAATATCCTGGAAGCTCGGGAACAAGAAATTTACAAGATAACCTGTCCGATTTACGTGCTCAAGGTTAGCTATCTAAGATTAGTAATAAGCACTTGACAATAATCTTTGTGCCTTAACTAACCGAATGCCGTTTTTGTAATTTCAGTTGCTGCGAATCAGAAGGTATACATTTCTTAAATTTTATAATGTACTATCACTATTAATTATAATTTTTCAATGAATTTTTATCCAAAGGGAATCAATTTAATCCTCGAATTAATTGAAGTCTACACGCTGGAGGTTGTCCAAGCATACATGAAGCATATTCAAACGAATGCGGAAGTGGCTGTGCGACAAATGTTAAAAGAATTTGGACTTACCTTGGGATCACACATTTTGGAAGCCAGTGATTTCCTGGATGACGGCACTGAAATTAAATTGAAGGTGACAATTGACTCCGAAAACGGAAATGCGATTTTTGATTTTACGTAAGTAGAAAAAATTCAAATTTTAATTTGGAAGACGTAGGTTCTCTCATTGAAGAAATACATGTACTTATATATACCTAGAAAATATAGTATAGAACTTTTTGTATAGCGGAACGGGCTACGAGGTTTGGGGAAATCTAAATGCGCCACGAGCTATCACTGTTTCAGCGATTATATATTGCCTTCGTTGTCTTGTTGCTCAAGAAATTCCTCTTAATCAGGTAGCATATTAAACAATTTGCTTGGTTTATTTTACGTTCTAGAGATCTACATGCTCTTACTGTTTAATATTTCTGACTTTTTAGGGATGCCTCGTTCCAATAAAAATCATCAATCCACAAGGAAATATTCTTTGTCCTTCAGCTGACGCAGCAGTGGTGGGTGGGAACGTCCAAACTTCTCGTAAGGCAAAACAAAAGAATTTAAGCCATGTGAATGTAATTTCTTGTGGGTTAGCTGAAAACCATAAATGACATTTTTTTTGTTTGTTTGTTTGTTTTGAGAGCGCGTTGTGGACGTCATTCTAAAAGCATTCCAAGCGTGTGCAGCCTCACAAGGATGCATGAATAATGTCACATTTGGACATGAAAGCGTTGGATATTATGAGACTATTGCGGGTGGTGCTGGGGCTGTAAGTATTGTTTAAGCTATTTGCTAATTTCAAGTATTACTAAGCGAAATTTTTAATTTAGGGACCAACGTGGCATGGTAGAAGTGGGGTTCACACGCACATGACAAACACGAGGATTACAGATGTTGGTGAGTAAACGATGCAAATACTTGATTAAAATTCGTTTAGCAATTGAAAGTACTATTTTTTATGTATTTCAGAAATTTTAGAGAAAAGGTATCCAGTCATTCTTGAATACTTTAGTTTAGAGAGAGGCACAGGTGGCACAGGGGAATTTAACGGAGGGGATGGCGTCCGTCGAGAAATAATGTTTAGAAGCAATATGACATTATCCGTTCTGACGGAGAGACGGGTATTCTCCCCGTATGGGATGAGCGGAGGGTTGGATGGGGCCAAGGGAATCAATTTGCTCAAGAAAAAGACTAAAACCATTAGCCTTGGTGGAAAAACTTCAGTTC
>JAAXNX010001221.1:0-19159 GCA_036491905.1 Folsomia manolachei
CGAGACAGAAAACAAATAAATGATCAAAGTAAACATTTCAACTTTGCGAATCAGGATATCAGATTTGCTGGCAATGCGATCCTATACCAATAGTGAGATAGCTATTTCCACTAAACTGTAATCGATCGGAAAAACTATTTAAGGTGAACCGAAAACGCAGCACTTTCTTCGTTCCAAACCACTGATTTCATATTTTGCTAGTCTCGCCAATATCACTGATTTCAGACAAAACTTGAAAGGCACGAGTTACTATTTTGGATGTGCTATATTGTCAAATTTGAGGAATCCAAAATGCTATTTAACTACTGAGTTGGAATGCAGTGAGAGACTGACAGGTACACGGCTAATATCAACAAAGAAAATATTAAGGAACGACAATTAGCCTAAAAATCGAAACCGTCAACCTAACCTATGCATTCGAGCCTATTTTTGGAGTAATAATAAACTCAACTTTACGCTTCATTTACAGATACTTGAACTATAATAGAAATTTTGTTAGTTAGTAAAGATTTGTTTATAGTAGCAATCAAATCAAGAGCGTACAATTTGCTAGAATTGCTAAAAGTAACGATGCAATAAACAGTCACACTAGTGTCGGATAAATGCTTCAGAATCCGTTAAGAATTGAGGTAAAAGAAGAAAATTTGACGAATGGAGTAGAAATTGACATTTCGTAATTCACTTTACTCCACGTAATTTTGTGCTAGTCATAAAACACAAGATTACCTTGATTTTCATAGCCAATTTATTACAGTGATCCATAATATTCATTTCACTGTGTCAGTTATTCATCAAAAGCTCCATTACTTCACAACTAAATCGATTTATGGAGGCTGCATTTTCATTGCTATTAATATCAAAAGAAATATATTTAAATTGGCTTTGATTTAATTTGAGGATTTTATATTTGAGCTAAACTATCTTAAAATTTTACTTGATGTTCGAGAACACCCAATTGTAAATTTCCAAAAAAATGCTATCATGAGAATGACGATTTCTTTTGATTATAACCAAAGTAAAAGTAGTGAAAATTCTTACTTTGCACGGCATAATGAACATTTACCAATGTACTTCTCATTTCATTTGAGAAGTGAAGCGTGACGCAGTAGCTCAAGCATGAACCAGGATTACAGAAAAGTGTCCCAAAGCTTTTGGTGAATTTCAACGACCTGTCTCAAAAAAGCAAAAAAGACCAACCCAAAAGCAAGTCGGAACTATAAAAAGAATTGAGGGCGATTAGCAAAATGAGCTTTCTCCATTTTTCATCCAAAGTTAAAGTTGGAAGTTTATCATCACAAGGAAGTAGGAAAAACTCTGGCAATAAAAATCAGATGCACATGTTACTACCCCACTGGTTCCCTGTAAAAGAGCAACTCCAAGAATTGTATAGTGCAGTGCAAAGAAGTAGTGGAGTCGAATGACTGCATGAGCTTTTGGCAAAAGGCAATAAATCTTTCGAGATTTTTGTGCCTAATTAATCATATTTTACAAGCAGAAAGAATCATACCATAAAATGACTTGGCTCACTTTTCCATTGTTCATTGTGTGTTCAAGAAATCATGAGCGTAAGCTTTCATCGCATTGATTTTTTGTGGAGCTGATAACCCATTTAATTGCTTCAGCAAAAAAATGTGTACCCAATTCTAGACCACTTACAATTTTTTTGCTTTGTGGGTTTTTCATCAGTCACCGTCATGTCTCAGCATTATCGAAATAACCTCTGTTTTGGGTTTATACATTTGACACACAAGAAAGTTTAAATTCAACAGTGTCAAAGTGAAAATAGGTCGTTGTACTATTAACTTATTGTCGTTGCAAAAAAATTATGCTACAACATGCTCATACATTAGATTTTGAACAAAATATGTATACCTGTTGTAGAAACTGTGCAATGAAAATTCAGTACTATACTTTTTTGTCTGTATTTCACGCTGATCTCTTTCGTGACTTGAGACAATCTGTTAATTTAATAAAGTTTAGTTAATTTCGAGCCAACAAAAAAGTGAAAGTTTTCCAACTTTCACTTGACTGCAGGTACATCACCTAATTAGCTAGTTAATGCAAGGAAACTTTTTTTGAGGAATAGTCTGCTACCAAAAACTACCGGTTACACGGACAAAGAAATTGTCTGTGGGTAATGCTTGCCCAAATACTTACTTCTACATGTTCATTTAGAATTTTCACATTTTGAACTGTCTTGCAGGCTGTCTTGCAGGCTGTAAGGCAACGCTTTGGAGGTTTTACCTTTATGACCACTACTTGTGTCGAGTTCGCATTTGTATTTGTATTTGCCTTTATTATCGTGTTAATAACATTCAGTTGACATAACTCGCTTTATTCGTTGTTGCTGCTGGATTAATTCGCGGAAAAAAGAAAAAGTTTTTAAGAAACTATTTCGTTCGAGTACATTTTGCATTGTGATAAAACAAAGATCTTGAGTTTTAATTTGAAATGTACACGATTGATAATAAAATATGCAAAATAATAAATTTTGTTTTATGATTTCAGAAATTGGATGACTTTATATTTGGTTTCTTCGCAATAGAAATGTGGTAATTTTGATTTAATTTTATTGAATAATGAGATGCATTTAAAGTTTTGTTTAAAAAATTAAATTAAAAAATAATTTTGTTTAATTGATAGGATCAAGATGATTGCAATGGGCATCGTAGGACGTGGAGCTTATTTAGATGATAAATGGAACTGGCTAGATGCGTTTATTGTTATCTCTGGGTAAGTTATCTTTTCATCTCATCATGAACTACGTGACTGATTGCCTCCGACAAATCGTAATTGCAATTAACCAATTCACAATGGTTGTAGCAATGTTACAGAAGAAAGTTACTGAAAACAATCTGACACCTACCCATGATTTCCAAGCATTTAACTTTGTGCAAGTCCCATTAAAAGTTGAAATGCTTTGTGATAGTATAATAAAAGGTTAGTTTGCAAATCTGGTGGAAACGGTTAGAATTGTTCAGAGTAAAGTAAGGAGACCCACCCAAAGAATTTTCTGTATGGTACAAGCTGGTCATACACATAGCTAAGTCATCTGGAGTAGTCCAGATGACGATTTAATTACTTCCACAGACAGAAAGTGAAAACAAGGATAACGGACGGGACGGATATTAAATAAAGTTTTCTCTCCAGCCACGAATAAGCCTGCCATAATCTAATTACTTGGTAAAGTGGTGGAACAAATCTTGGTAAATTCACGGAATGACATAATTCGTATTTCTCACAATCCGTCGAAGCAGGGGAAACTGCCTCTGTCAAGTCATTGTAAAATCCATTTAGTATGAACGTCCATCATTACTTCTACTATACTAGAATTTAAAACTTTTCCACCCAACCAATGACAAACCTTCATGGTTGTACAACGCAATTCCAGTTTTTAGCAACAACTCCAACACCATTGCATCATTACTTAGCTGAGACCTTGCGTAACATTTCAATTTCACTAAAACTAGACCGGATTCTACACATTTCAATATTCAACCACAAAGTGCCTCTCACCAACCCCTGTGCTTTGCTCCAAAATCTAGGCTAGCTAGCATTAACATACAGATAAACTTTAGACCAGCAACCAACCGTCGTCATCCTCACAACAGTTGAACTGACACAAAACACAATAGAAAGTTGGATCCGATGCTTTTCATTCAGAAAAGTTTCAGAAGCATTATTGTGACGATATTTTATTCAAATACTTGAATAAGAGATTGGGCAGCAGGAGTAGCAGCTTTTATGTTTCTAGTTGGATTGGAAAATTACATGGAATCACTTTAGTCTGCCTAGCAGCCTACCTGTCAATATGACAAATGGATCCAAGTTGATGACGTCCGTCGTGAGGACAAGGAGAAAGCAGAGAGGATTTTATTTTGAGCGGATTCGCTCGACCTCCATCATCATCTTTTCAATTTTTATTCGATGCAATGCAATCCGGTTCGGGAGTAAAATTTAAGCAAATCCAAATCCTTCAGATTGCTACCATTAGCAGAGTAAGGTCGTCCATTGTATTATTTATGAGGTAAAGATGAAGGGATGAAGCAGAGAATCTAGATTTCAAATTCAGCTGAGCAACTAAATCTACCAAAAAAGGAAACGCACACATTCTTAATGCAAGCACACATATCAAGCTTCATGTTTGAACTTCTACTGCGCCCATTTCTTGTCTTGCCAGGGAAATAAGTTAGTTGAAAGGTTTGGTGGGGTTAATGCCTCGATATGTTTACGTTTTTTCCCATTTCGTGAAAGTTATGATTAGGCAGCTTGAATAAATTTCATATTTTTGATGCATTTACCGTCCGTGTACCGTAACATTAGCAAATTGCAGATAGAGACAAGTACCACAAAAAAGGTGAAGTGTTACATCCTGCTTTGGATGCCTTCCTGCGCAGCCCAACTGAAATTTATCCTCACTCAGGACCATGTTTCATGGACGCTGTGCACACTTAGCTGTTTCGCAAGGTGTTCATAATCCAGATGCAAATTTGAAATTTATGCGACGGGATAGTTGAAGAGTTCCGTTTCACGTGATTCGTTGTGTATAACAATACAATCCTTCTTCCGTGGAGAAGGAATGAATATCTTTTTCAGAGAGACAATTGAACGAGATGTGTTAGCTCATTTCAGCAACCTACCATTACCATTTTGTACTTGCACTTTACGGGATTTCGGATTTTGCCCCATTATTCATGAACATTTGTTAACTAAATGGATTTTGTTCTGTTCTCTTTTCAGCGTGGTGGAGTACTGCATCCCAGACTCGGGAAATGTAAATTTAACGGCAATTAGGACCATACGGGTAAAGGACCCTTACTGAATTTCTAAGCGTCGTAGATAAATTGAATCTGGCAATAGTTTTTCTAATTATTTCTGGTTTTTGTCCGACAGGTTCTCCGGCCTTTGCGTGCAATTAATCGTATCCCAAGTGAGTCACAATTTTCTTTTCAAGCCGCGTTACGCCGACACATTATATAAATATAAATTGTTCCTGCTAGTATATGTACTGGTGGGTCTACTGAATTACGCTTTCTTTTTGTATCTCATGCTAGTGCTTTTGATTTCATGCGTGCTCCCAGATTTGCTTTCACTTTTACTCAACACGATTTCTTATATTACACGTGATTTTTTTGTTTATTAATTCGACGAAAATCTGGTAAGACAACACAATTAGTGATCACTTTCGTAGAAAGTGAGCAAAGAAATTGAAAGCACTGTAACTTTTCATTAACCCGAAAGTATTGTACTGTAAATACACTGTAAAATCTTGTCGTTGTCAACCCAGAAACAATGGTTTAATCGAAAAGTCTAGCTCTGGAAAACATCGAATAGAATGGCTACGAAGAACAAGTTCCAAATATGAGATTTTTGCTGGCGGTGAAAGCAGATATAAATATGAATTCTGCATTTACTTGCCACTGCGTTCATTTCATGTCATCATTGGGTTTCGAAAAAAAATTCAAGATGTATTGCACAGCGAGTAAACGAGTGCAAAGATATGAAAGATTGAGGACATGAAATTGGATGATCGTGACTTTGTAGCATTCTATTCAACGTTAAATGTTACAAAAACACTTTAGTATTATTTGTTTGCAATCCTTTCACTGTTATGAAATATGCTTCTACAAATATCTCTGCTATTTAATGATCTTGCCTGGCATACTGCGTGTATGGATAGCGAACAATGCAATGTCAATTCAACCATCGCCTTTTCACCCAATGGGTGTTATCCTGCATTTATTTTATGTACTACTCGTATGTGCACCCAACGGACTTTTTCTCATTCACAGCCATCTCAAAAATCGTAACATATCGATGAAGTCTATCTACCTAGGTACAGTCCTGCCCACCAGCCCATGGAATTTGATTCAAATGCACTGTTTGTTTACAGAACGTGACTAGAGAACATAAACGATTTTATTGACCAACAACTGCCAGCTGCACCAAACGAGAAACATTGCTTAGTTCCTTTTAGCCTAGGATCCAACTAAACCATCAACTAACTCGATCCGTTATTCTCCAATCAAGTTCTCATTTCAAGCAGCTCGATCAGGAAAAGAAACAGAATTTTCTTTCGACCACCAGGGAGTGGATTTATGCTCCTTCTTCTACAATTGGGATTGACTATGCAATTCTCGTTTCAATATATTTATCACAGCAATGGCGTTTTAGGTTTACTACCAATTTACCAATTATCCACAACCGATCACCATCGCCGTCGTTTTTATTTGGTTTGACTTAACTGCTTCTTTTTCTCGTTTGGAATCTGATTGTTGTTGTTTCTTGGCATTTTCTTAAAACGAAGGGGAGGTCACCGTGGAGTAAAGTATTGATTGAAACGAAAGAATTCAGCTCAAATCCGAAAATACATAAACTAATGTAAATGGTTGAGTCCACCTTACATTTTGAAAGCTGACCTAACCCTCAGCAGGCCTAGACAACAATATTGCTCAGTATTCTATGAGTCTGAAGAACCGAGAATAAAAAATGAGCATCACCTATATACCTTGGCTTCCCTGGGCAAACAATATTAACGTTGTTGACAATGTTGGAAAGAAGGAAAGTGCTGTTTTTGCCAACGTCCCTACCGACCAAACCAAAGGATTTTTATTTCAAGAAACTGTGACCTAAGCCAAGCTCAGAATCTATACTCGACGCAATTTCAGAGTATAAGACATATGTTGAACTACGAGTATCCTGCTCTGACCGGATGAGAAGTATTACACCACGTCACGAACTACATAGAACATCTGCAATTGCTTTCTTACGGCTTTTTTACGATTTTGTGCAAGAACTAAGGAAAACTGTGACATGGCATGGAACGAACTGCAATCTCATAGCGAGCTGTCAGTGGTGTAAAATTTCTATTTTTTTTATCGAACTGATCTTCGCTATTGTTTGCATTCGCTTTGAATGACATGACATCACTCAAACTACATGACCTAACTATCCAGCTGGACCGGGTGGTACGCCAATAGTACGTGGTTGATAGTGGTCGAACTGACGTAAAAATCCAGTTTTGCTCAGCGAATAAGTTTTATGATATAAGTTCATGTTGACCTGCCATAGATTGCTTAAAAGAGCGAGAGAGTGAAGAAAAACTAGCTTGATTCGGGGTTTAGCATGATCCTCCGTTTAGTTAATACGAAACTCACTCTCCTGCTTTCTCTTTTTTTTCTTTCAGGTATGAGAATACTCGTAATGCTCCTTCTGGATACACTACCGATGCTGGGAAATGTGTTACTTTTATGTTTTTTCGTATTCTTCATCTTTGGAATAATAGGGGTCCAACTTTGGGCTGGTATGTAATTCGTGTAATACAGACGTACTAATACAGCTTGTAATAGAAAATTGTAATTTTTCAACAGGAACTTTGCGACAACGCTGTTTCATAGATCTACCACCCGGAATAAAAGTTCATAAGGAGGAGTACGTACACAATTTGAACATTTTATATTTATTTTAGAAACGCCTTGAATGCATGAACAATCTCAATGATTAGTATGAAAAATGCGTAGTAGTATTTTTGAAAAAGTTTAAACTTTTCTACAATTTGACAAAAAAACATTTTATTCAAAGACAAAGTTCCGAATAGCAAGGTACGAACTGAAAATTGACTTTACCAGAGCTGTATTACTGAATAGTGGTTGGACATGATGGAAACTTTACTTCGAGTAATCTTATATTTGTAAACATTGAAGAATCTAAACAGATTTTTTTGTCTTTATTTATATCTATCTCTGCACCATCACCACTTCTCTCGCCTGTTGCAAAATTCTTGGTTGGGTAAATGCAATTCCAATTCCATCCATTCCATGAAACGCATCCATCCATCCCAAGTTCTCTGAAACAATTCTACACGGTTCGAGTCCCGAATTTGCAGCAGTAAGGAACTATTAAATGATTCCAGTTTGTCGTGTGTCACTGTCCCCAGCCCCACCTCAATTTATCCAATCCAAAACTCAACCCCCAATACCCTTGCAATATTCCTTGTCCTCCCTTTTTTTGGGTCACGTCAACTCGTATAACAATTTTTACTAACGGCGACTTTTGTAGTGCCCATAAATCGTAGTAGTAGTGAGTAGAGTAAATCATAAAACTCCAAACAATAACCAACTCTCAAAATTATTACTAGACTGATTGGTAGATTGGACATGTTGCACATAATTATAGGGCCGTACACCTCTTTTGAGATTTTTGTATTTTGGGAAGTTCCTGCGAAGAGCTGGAGATGAAATGCACGCTTCAGTACTAAACATATTTAATTGAATGCCAGATAAGTAAGATAATAATCAAGGAAAATGGATTTGGTTAATACGGTGGCATGCTTGCATCATTGTGCCCATAGCGTCCTATAGCAATAATATGGTTTGTGACTAGCATGACCCCATCCAACAAATCAACTTTTACCCAACTAACTTGGAGTGTGCTAACTAAAATTCCAAGAACCAAAAGATAACAAACAAGTTGGCAGTTTCACTTGTGCACTTGGTAATGTTTGAGCACGGCACCAATCGCAAGAAAACGAACTCGTACTAAAAAAATTAGTTCGTACCACTTTCACTGCACTTGCTCACTTAATCTTACAGAGAAATGTAGATTTTTCTTGTTTTCATAAAATGTTTCTTCAATTAGCGTTAAACATTTTGCAATTTGTTTCGTTTTATTTTACGGGATGATAAAATAGCTATCTTTGCACAGTTCAAATTTTAGATGCTAGCCAGCACTTTATCACTCATACGTAGGTGATGATGAAGGGGCTTTCTTTACTTTAAGGATCTTTTTCGCAATTTTTCGTCCATTGACTTTACTGTGAAATTGGCGTTGATCCAAAATGTGAAAACGTCCATCCGTCCGTTTGCTTCCTCCATCCAGCTCAAGCTTAACTATGTTGTCTCTCTTACAAAGTGCTTAAAAAGTTGTAAATCCTTCGGTGTCAAAAGTTGGCTTGTGCAGTTTTGTGCGTGGATGGACACACAGAAGCACTAAGCTGTTTGTCACATGTACCTCCCACTTTGTCACCACTTTACTTACGAAAGCATTAAAGTGAAAATGTCCGCATCATTCGTGTTACTCTTACTCATGTCATACGACTGAGTCCGTACCGTTGTTTTGTGCCGTGAACGTCGTCAGTCATTTCACATTTGACGAAGCGTGGTGTGAAGTTTACTGCTAAATTAGCTGACTGACAACTGTTGTGTCTTTTTTGCTATACGTGGTGTACTGTGGAGTTATTAATATTTCGTATGGCGTGGCGTGGTGTGTGGCGTGACGTGTTTTTTTATATTTTTCGGAAGTGGAGGTTTTTGCTCCTACTCAGCATATGTACCTATAACAAATATATTTTTAATTTACGAAAACATTTTGTGAAATTGACAACTTAACGAACACTATGCGTTTACTTACCACCAACCACAATGTACCTGAGTAGATTTAGTTGCTATCATGTGAGCTTGCCAATGCAGCTTGTAGAAAAAACTAAATAAAATTGTTCTTCCTTTTTCACAGGCCTCTCTCAGCTTATTACAGACTTAATGAAAATCCTGATCGAGATTACATTTGTTCTTTGGCCAAAGACAATGGTAAGCCTTTACTTTTTCATTTCGCGTATTATGACCCATACCTTTACTACTTATAAAGCCTTCTGATCTGATGTGATCTTGATCTTAAGATCGGATTTCAATTAAAAATAAATTGATGAATGAGCTGAAATGTCTCCTCCATATATCCTCATATTCTCTCTCCCCGCTCGTAAGCCAATTTAAGCAGTACTATTCACCTGAATTTGGTTTAACTTCGTAAAAATGTCGTTTTTTTAGCCATCGTCAGTATATGCAAATTAAGTAGGAGCAAATTTTGAATGAATACCGCAAAAAGTGAAGAGTGACTTAGATGAGGGAGCAACCTTGAGCATTGTTTAAAGGTGGTTGGTGAGTTTGGGTATGAGAAGTTAATAACAAAATCCGCAACTCTGCAGAAAGAAAAGACATTCATCCATTTTGTATTTAGTTTGATACTCCACAGCATTTCAATGTTGTTAAGATTGCTACTTTTCTGAGAAAAGTAGAAAAGCTAGCTTTCTTATACTTTCCCCTTGACTCGGGCTCCTTTTCATCTTGTTATACTCATAAATTTTACATGGAGCTGTCCTCATTGCGTGGCACTGCATTGTCGAGAGTCGAGGCCAATCCATTGTTTGTTTCCTACCCCGAGCTACAAAGATTCCGTTTCACCAACTTTCCTCGTTTCATAAAAAATGCAAACTTAATTTTCCCTTGCTTTGCAATTTGGTCGGATCATCAAGCAGGAATTGGTTGGAGTCACTCTAAAAAATAGTATGCACAGGACGTTGAGCCCTCCAGTTCCGAATCCCTGAATCTGTATTTATCTCGATGGACTTTTGAAAGCTTTGAACCTTTGGTTTATACATTTCTAGTTTTTTTCACAACATTTAAATTGAGTTAAATGAACATTCTTTTTCATTTGGGTACAAGTATTCCAAATATGATCTTTCAATAACATTACTTGTTTAGCGATATTCATTTGAACTATTTTGAAATCTTCTTTCACAAATTAAAAATATGTTCTCGTCTGTACAATTCTGTGTCTTGCTAGTGCCATTGTCCTTCAGTTCAAATGGCGCCATGGCGTGGTTGCTGAAATATTTTTTGTTATGTTACCTAAAGTGGATTCAAAAAGTTCGTTTCACTTATCTTTAGCCAGTTTCTATTTCTTCCTTGTTTTTGGCAATAACTTGGTGAATGAAAAGAAGGAACAAAGGAAAAGTTTACTGGATTTTCATTTGTGTTTGGTCCTCTTTCCTGGGATTTGGTTGGTGGCATCCGAGACTTTCTTTCATTTCCATTAAATACCAGAAACCACTTCATGGCGACTGGTAAAAATGGAATGGAATGACACGAAAAGAATGAAAAAAAAGAGAGTGCAATGGTTGGCATTTAATTGAACTGTGCTATAAAATACTGCTAGTTCAGTTTAGGTCAAAGGGCAGAGCAATGAACAATATATAGATGGGTAGACACATCAATACCTAAACAAAGATTCTGTAGTTTTTTGATGCCAATATTCGTCCAAAATAAGCTTCTGACTCGGGCAAAAAAGAATGAAACAACACTGACAGTCCAAAGCGAATCAAGCCAACATATGCTAAGTATGTTGCATCAGTTAAGTTATAGAGCTAACGCTGACGACGTTTAATGTTGTTCCAACCGATGAAACAGGAAGCATAGAAATGGGTCGGTATCACACGGAATTTTTTGTTCTACCTTCAAAACAGGTGATGGGGCAGTTACTGAAAACGACTTCGCAGAAGAAAAAATACTTTGAAATGGAGAATGATACACAATCCTTACAAATCTTATTTTTTCTGCAGAATGCTATAAATTTTCCACAGGAGAATAATGAAATCGTGGTCTTCGACTATGGACAAGAAGAGATTAGGTATTTTCAAAAAAATTAAGATTCAACTAGCTATTCCAAATACTGAATCTAGGTGAACTCGTGGACACTTGGCCTTGGACAGTTTGTTCAGGGAAGGCAGCTTTCCCAAACTTTTCCCTTCCTTCATAGCACGGCAGTAAATCTTTGCTAATCCCATAAATACCAGCCGGCTACGCCTTTAACTTTAATCACCTTCCTCGATCCAATCCTCCTTCAAACCAGTGGCTGATGTCTCATTCAATACACTCCTCCTCAAAATCATGATACATTGGTCTAATTGAATTAGATCTGTCTGGGTCAAATTCACACACCTTTCAATTTTCCACTTTTCAATAAAAATATCCTTTGCGGCAGACTTGGTTTAGATTGAGTGAAGCAGATATAAATCTATTGCACTTTCTCTTCGTTCTTTTTGTTTTTTTTCTACTTGGAAAATAGGATGAGACTACTCTGGCTGCATAAGGTTAAGTTCTTGGAACGGATGGTCAGCTAAAGTTCGTAGTCTGGATAATGTCTGTTCCGTGTGGTTTGATTGTTTTCAAGAAGTTCCACAATTTACACTGAAGTCATGCTTTTACTTCACTTTTACATCCAGATCACATATATACGATAAGAAGGGATTGGGTAAAAGTGAATTCTATTCTCCGATGTTGAATAGACATACAATGAGGGCCGACCCAGTTTTTGGAACTTACTCAATTCCAAATCCATTAGTTGAGCAGTTACCGTCCATTTTGAACTCTCAACTTCAATTCAATTCTAAAGAGTCTGAGTCTAACTCGTACTGAATCCTGACTTAAACAGATCACATACTTCTATACTGGATCTCTTACTGTTAGAGCACTTTACCTTTAACCCAACTTCACTCCGTTATAGATAGAAGAAACCGAAGACAAACCGGATGTCATTCCGTAGTGAAAGTACATGCAGGACGATGTGCAACTGAAAAGTATCTTCATTTATTTTGGGCAGTTGAGATCATACTGCACGAAGTTATTTGTTTCAAGGACTGAGAATTTGTTACCGGGGGCCTACCCATACTTTTACATTAATGTGGGCTACAGATACGTCAACTAGACAGGGGATTGATAACATTTTTGCTCCGCTAAAAAGCATTTGACAATTAAATTTTAAACTAAACAAGAGCTCCGTAAGCAATCCGCATTGAAGCCAACACTTGACTGAATCAACCATGCTAATTGGTGGCAGGTTTATCAATAATGCGATTAGTTATTGGAGTAAACTCATCAGTTTTTACTTAAAATCGATTTTAGTACACTCTTAATAATCCATTTCCCCTTGATGTTTGGGAAAAATTGATCCCTGAAGCTAAAAGCTTAATGAAATAATGATTCGATGAATTTTCCGGTATCACTAAATAAATTTACTACAGTTTAAATTTCTTCCCAAGGTCTCCACACTTGCAATGATCTTCCTCCGTTGAGATCCAAACTAAACTTTGACTGTAAGTTTAGTAAGTTTAAAAATAGTAAGTATGTTATAGATTGGTGAATGTTTTAGGCACCTATGACGCTTCGTTAGGATCAGAAAATCTTAGCAATGACACACATTGCATAAATTGGAACAAATACTACACAAATTGTAGAGCCGGAGAAAAAAATCCGTTCCAAGGTGCAATTTCTTTCGACAATATTGGACTAGCATGGGTAGCAATATTTCTTGTGATAAGTCTCGAGGTAAGTGAAGAATTTTAAAATGAATCTTTAATTTGAATGTTTTAAAAAAATTTGGGATTTTTAGGGTTGGTCGGATATCATGTATTATGTAAGTACAGTTATTCATTTATTAACATATAAAATGTATTTGTCGATGCATTTAACAAAGATTTAATGCTTGTCGCAGATCCAAGACGCACATTCTTTTTGGAACTGGATTTACTTTGTTCTACTCATAGTTGTAAGTATTTTTTTTCAATCAAATTAAATCCCTTGCAAAAATTTGGATATCTCAAAAGATCGCCCATGAAGAGTATTCCATCAAAAACTAACGGCAGTCACACTATCATTAGATTACTTATAAAGTATCCTACGCATTCTTATTCGTTTCCAGATAGGATCCTTCTTCATGATCAACTTATGCCTGGTCGTAATTGCAACACAGTTTTCAGAAACAAAAAAACGGGAGTTGGAAAGGATGAGGATAGAACGAGCCAGGTTCACATCCAACTCCACTCTTACAGCAGTGGAGAATGCTTCATGCTATTCAGAGATTTTCAAGTAAGTCGAGTCAGCGTTAAAAAATGTCAAGTGCTCATTGACATTCTATGCATATTATCACGTCCTGCATCCATCCCTTACTCTCATCTTTGCTCTTTATTCTTTTCTAATAAAAATTGAAATAAAACAAGTCACAACTCAAGCATGCCAACTTTGAGTTAACTTCACTTTGCAGGACTTTTGTTCCGACAACATCGGGGTCATCTTCTTGATCCCGTAGGGTTGCGCGCATTTTCCCATCTCAAATGTATTTAATTTTGGTGTACACTGTTAATCATTTAAAACAAACATTTTTAAGCGTAGCGTACGAAAACTATATAATTACGGGAAGGCTAAGCAATAATGTGTCTAAAACAAGCAAAGTGCAAAGATATAAATAGTCAAGAAAAACTTTGTTATGTTTCAATTCACTATAAAATTGAATCAATCTGCAAGTGAATATTTCCTTTTTTTTATTCTTTCGCTGTTTGTATAATTCCTTTTCGTCGTTAGTCTTTGTCTGAATTATTAGAAGAGACGGTAGAGTTGGATGAACTGATTAGATGCAAAAATTGGACGTTTTTTTCTACTGAATAATCTATACATTCACTCATTTTATCATATCTCACCGGGGTTGAATGAGTAACTTCCCAATTTATCAACTTTTCGTGTTGCTCCAGAAAACTTTTTTCCTCTTTTTCATCTCATCTGAAGGGGTTTTCTTTCTAGTTTTGAAAGAACCAGCCCAGACACAAGAATCTGTTTCATTCTTTCTATGCAAAAAAAGTCAAGCTAAATTCCAAATCCCTTCGAGTCGATACGTATTCTTTGGCGTCCTTCTCCCACTCACTCTTTTCCCTTGTTACCTATTTTTACTTTACTTTCTCTTACAAACCCACAATGACTGAGATGGAACTACACAAGTTTCTGCGATCTTCACAAAGTTTTTACCCATCCGAGTCTGTTCTATCCACTTGAAGTTTATGATGAAGATAGTATTCAATTGAATAGACTAAGAAAGTAAAGTATCTACACTATCTTGTCGCCAATCTATAACAAGAATGCTTAACGAGATTTAATCTTATTTATTCCTGCTTAAGTTAAAGAATTGCCTATATTTTGTAGATGGCAATACCACATAAGCCACAGCTATTAATAGTATGACATAATGTGTAATTTCAGACTGATTGCTCACTCAATCCGAAAAATAAAGAGAAAAGCACGCAAAAAATTTGGTCACAATGAAGAAAACATAATTGACCTTGGGACGGTTCGGGAAAGAAATAATAAAGATTCTGTAAAAATGGTGCGAGATTCCGAAGGAGGAGGTCCCCGTCCAAATACATTGACTTGTCCTCAACTTTTAGCGATAAGTGGTGCATTAGGCGCACTACCACAAGTTGCATTGGGCACGAATCCAGTCGCTGGACTTCCTGATTGGGGGGAGTTGATTTTTTCTTTGAGAAAAGCCCAACCAATTTCCCACTCTGCTCCCGTGTTAACGGTGACCACACCGATGGATAGTCCACGCAATCGAGATGATGATCGAAGACATACTGACCGTGACCACTCTCAGTCCCACAGACAAGATCCGGATAGAAGTTTAAGCTCTTCGAGTTCAGACTTATTTTCAATCTCTCACCGACTCACGGAAGAACTTGGACCGTGTCGATCAAAAATCAGGCAATTGGTAGAGTCCAAGTTATTCCAGCAAGGGATTCTCTGTGCCATTCTTATAAATACTTTCTCCATGGGTGTGGAGCATCATCTTCAGGTATGTAGATATTTGAGCAAGAGCTAGTTGTACTAAAGGATTATGTACTCTTGACGTGATGCATGTTGAAATTTCGGAATAATATTTTCAAAAAAGTCAAAGCTGATAATGGTATTTTTGTGTTAAAAATTGCAGCCGGATTGGCTTACCAGTGGAGTTGAGTTTTGTAACTTTATCTTCAGTGGGATGTTTTTCTTAGAGATGCTTCTGAAGCTGACGGCTTACGGATTTGTGGGATATGTGAGGTAGAGTGCATTTTCAGCCTATAAAATGGATCACCCGGATCACAACAAACATTGCATTCTGTGATGTTAGTGATAAAATGCTTTAGAATCTTCTAATATATTAGACAACTAACTTTGATTTTCAGCAACGGCTTCGACGTTTTTGATGGGACCATTGTAATACTCTCTGCTGTAGAAATATGTCAGAAATTATATTCCGGTGATATTCATGGAGCGGGGGGTGGTGGTGCTTTAAGTGTGCTTAGAACTTTTCGCTTACTTCGAATTTTAAAGTTGGTAAGGTTTTTGCCAAACCTGAGGAGGCAACTTGTCGTCATGCTCAAGACGATGGAACAACGTGGCAGTATTCTTTGGACTTTTGGTTCTTTTCATTTTCATTTTCAGGTGAGGGAAATCAACTTTATTTCTTTAAACATGTACATTGAGGAGGCTATAAAAATTTGAAATTAGCGATATTTTCAAATAAAGTAAAAAAAACGATATCAATTACTTTTCATACAAATACAATTTGTAGGGTGTCAATAATAGTAATATGTGTAGCACCATAAATAATATACTTCCACATTCATTTTTGGCCCAATTATTTTTCTTTCCGTCACTAAACTTTTTTGTGTATAAAATATCAAGTCGGGATTCTTCAGGAGCATTCCCAATTATCAATGTCAGTCAATGGCTGTTGTAATATACTACTTTATATGTTTAACAACCAAAAGTTTTCTTTGTGCTTTGATTCTATGTTTCCTCCACCATCACAGTATCCTGGGGATGAACTTATTTGGATGCAAATTCTGTATCGAAGTGAAAAATCTAGACGGGGATTTCGTGAAAGTTTGCGATCGCAAAAATTTTGATAGTCTCCTCTGGGCACTCGTCACAGTTTTTCAGGTTTGGCTGGATGACGTCTATGACCATGTATTCATAAATGCATGCTTTTCAGTGGATTATTTTTGATTATGCATATTTTGGATTGGAAGCTTTTAATAATTTTGCAATTGTAATGTGCTTCGTCCAAGTGTTTTTGATCCTACTAATACGATACGTTGGTCAGCCCCTTGTGACAAATTCCTACTTACAAATTATAGTTCTCACTTTAGTTGTAGGACTTACTATGATAAGCGACAAAATGTACTTGTCTTACCTCCTCCATTTTAGCTCCTTAGTCATGATTTTGAGCACGATTGATTTGAATGCCTTTCTAGTTTGCTTGGCACTCTGATTTTCGGAGGAAAGTTTTGCAGTGATTCAGACAAGTGTTGTACCTTGGCAAAATCCAAATCTGTCTTGCCCTCTTCCTCTACCTGCAAATGTGATCGCAAAAATTTTGATACCATGCTTTGGTCATGTATCACATGCTTCCAGGAAAGTTTTGAACTTACTTTTTCTTGTAAATTTACTTTGCACTTTCAATCATCTTCCATTTATTGATGGATTTTTCTTCTCAAATTCCAATGCTTTTTTTCTTTTTTACTCCACTTACTTTTTGCATGCACTATTTTCATCACACTTGAATGAAAACTCACCACTTTCTTCTAACTTTCTTTTTCGCAATGTCTCGAGAGTATAACCAAGAAATTTATAGAAATCTGCGTATTTTTAGATCCTAACGCAGGAGGATTGGAATGTAGTATTATTCAACGGAATGGAACGCACATCTCCTTGGGCCGCGTTGTATTTCGTTGCACTGATGACTTTTGGAAATTATGTCCTATTTAATCTTCTCGTTGCCATTTTGGTAGAGGGATTTTCTTCCGAAAGGTGAGAACTGATGGTGACGCATTAAATGGTGTGCATTTAATCATGATCTATTAATTATTGTCCCAAAGGATTGAACGGGAAACAAGAGAAGCGTTACAGGAGGCTAGGGCAGCAGCCCGAGCCGCAAAAGCCTTAGAATATGCCAATGACAATCCTGAAGCCTTAGCTTTAGAGTCACCCCCAAATGAAGGTTGCTCTACTTC
This sequence comes from Folsomia manolachei, assembly GCA_036491905.1. NCBI lineage: Eukaryota > Metazoa > Arthropoda > Collembola > Entomobryomorpha > Isotomidae > Folsomia > Folsomia manolachei. The sequence continues at coordinate 17,654 of JAAXNX010001221.1, forward strand.
GAATAATTTACGTCCAGCCCCTATAATTATTATGCATACGGCCCCAACTCCAGAGGTAAATCAGATGGTAATTATTACTTTCTCATACTAATCAATCACCAACCAAGTTTTAGTTAGTGATTCTAAAATACTTACGTGAACAACGTGTAATTGCGTTGTGATTCACACAATTACATTAATCATGAAATGATTGTTTTTTGTTATTCTTTTTACTTGATCTGCTCAAAGCTTTGTAACAACAAGAACAATCAGGTGTGGAGAAATTAGTTAAATTTTACTTTTACCTTTTATCCTAACTCACAATCACTACAATCAAACAAGTAGCACTTGGAATAAAAAGTCATAAAATCAAGATATGAATGGTAACGAGTGCGTGCATGCTAGCGAATGAAATGGAGTAATCAATCACCCTCACCCCAACAGCCATTAAAAACTTATTCATAATCATAGGTAATAACCCTGGCTTCTTAGAAACTGAAAATATCCAATTGGCACAAGTACTAACAATAGAAACCAAAATAATGAAATATCACATAATTAACTTTTCCTAGTAGTTTATACCGTGTGTGTCTCAGGATCACTTTACACTAGTGCCTCTTACTTCTTGCCTTTCCAATTTAACATCTATAAATGACATAAGAAAGAACAGGTATGCTAACTTTCTCCGTGTAACAATAGGGTTCTCCTCATCCTCCCAAGTGTGATTGGTTCCACCATAAACTTGAATCATATAAATGTGAACATCACAACTCCCAAGGAATCTCAGTTCAACACACAACTCTCCAACTCTTCATTAAACTCATCCTACTACCTCCATCCATCTCAAACGGATCTTGGAGTGCTTGGAGGGCGACGTGGAAGTCATAATTCTTGTCGAATGGTGTCTCCCAATAGTTTGAGTCCATGTAGTTTATCACCTCCAAGTTTAAGTCCACAAAGTCTGAGTCCACTTCCCAGTCCTAAACGAAGTCCTTGCCTTAAGCGTGCAAAAAGTTGGCGTGAAGATCGTCATCAAAGGAAAAAAGAGAGGAGATGCAGTCTCAGTCCAAATTTGAAGATGAATGATCACAATAATCATAATAATAACAATATTCATGCCAGGTAAGGTGGAATGATTTTGCATAGCGCACACTTTAATTCTTGAATTGAATTAAGTTTCCAAGTTCATAATGTTCTCATAGTTGGTGTGAATCTCGTTGTGCTAGCCTGGCAGGGACACCCCCTTCACCAAGCATTGTGGGAAGTGTGAAAATGACACCGTTTAAATTGAAATGCCAAAATGCTCTCCATTGGTTAAGGGGTCGGTCGGATTATTCCTTCTTTCTTTTCGGTCCGGACTCAAGGTAATCAGAATAAAGTTTGTAGTGCAGATATTCCTCTGATTTTAATTTCTGAAGTCTACTCGTATGAATTATAGTTGCTTAACTATGCCAGATGCAAAGTAGTAGTCTAACTTCTGGAGAATGTTTAATGATCCATTTTCTCTGTTCCAGGTTTCGCAAAAGA